>JBBPBX010049618.1:0-25281 GCA_038048925.1 Garcialebias charrua
CTACTTTTAGCTTTTACTTAGTGTTAAAGCTGCTATATGTAATTTCTGGAACACGCTGGAACTTAGAAAAATTTTGAACAGAGACATGTTTCTGGTCCCTCCCCCTCAGAGCCATATATGGCTCTGTTCCCCCTCGCTGAAATTCAGCTCAGCAGCAGCTTCCTTTGCTCCGCCTCCACTTCATGTCCTGTCGCAGCAGCTGTGAATTTCTGTGTTTATATGTTAATAAAACATTTTAAAAAATAAAATAAAAACATGGAGCGCTGGTCCAACACACCAGAACACCATGAAATCTGTAGAGCCTCGTGCAGCCACATTGAACCAGAGTTTAATTCGCTCGTGACAAATTCATTCATTTCCTTATGATTTCTGTCATGGACTCAGCAAGGAGGAAGCGATCACTTGACTTTTGGCAAAAAAACAAAACAAAAGTCCAGATCAGGGATGAAGAAGGGGAATTTAATACATTTGTGTCACATACAAAACAGTTTTGCATCGCTTTGCAATTATTTCAACGAGAACCTGTGCGGCCGCTGCGGGCTGGGACGGGGGGGGGCGTGGGTTAGGGGGTGAGAAGTGAGAAGCTCTGTTTTTATTGGCTGGTTAAAAACTGTTTTTATTGGCTGGTTAACGGCGGGTCACTGTGGCTTTTTAGAAATGCTTTTAGAGAAGCAAGGGGACAATAGTTTTTTTCAGAGATTACTTGTCTAAAATCAGTCTGTCAGGAGGTAGTGACAGAGTGAAGAAATATGTTAAAAATATATTGTTAGAAAAGTTACATATAGCTCCTTTAAGCTACTTTGATTTTTAGTTAGCCATTTGCTATTTTTAATAGAATAGAATAGAATATATCTTTATTGGCATATTTGCACCGAGGTACAAAACATTGCAATTGGCGCGCGCACCATCCTAAGAGGGACGTACGCACGGAAAGCCGCAGCAATAATTAAATCGCGCCGCCAACAATCAGATATGGAAAAAAAGGAACATACAGTCGGATAATCATTGGTATTCAAAAAAGAATCTATCACATTTTGTCTTAGGACATTCTATGATAAAGTCAAAAAACTCTACCAGCTCAGCACGGATAAAGACAAAAGACATGTTGCATTTTGGTGGCATAGCAGGGAGATAGTCTGTGAGTAATCATTTCAGATAAGCACAGTCTGCAGATGGGCTCAGCTCGGCTCCATCTGAATGCACACAGAGACCTCTGGGGGGGGGGGGGGCGACAGTTTTCCAACAGCTTCAGACTCCAGGAGAAGTTTTGCAGTCAGCCTTTTTTCAAGGTTGCTTGAGTCCCGATTAGATTAGTTGCTTTATTTATTTTTCAGGGCAGGCTACAGTGTACTCTGACTGCAGCCTTGAAGTCCAGGTGCCGTCTGGGTCCAAATCGCCGAATCATGTGAGGTTTCATTCAATCCGAGCTACAGGTCCCCGTCTGCCCCCTGATGTAGCCCGGTCGGCTGTAAACGAGTCCCAAAACGCACTGCAGGTCCGCGGCTGTCCACCACTGTTCCCATCGTGCGATTCAGCTCGAACAACAGCTGGTTCATTGAGGTCACAGCCCGGATCAAAGAATCTTGTTGAGCAGGAAGTTTCGCCAGCGCGTTGATCGCCGCGGTAGTCTTCCTCAGCTTCCAGTAGCAGAAACCTCCGCCTAAGCCAAAAAGCAGAGCACCTGCTACCATAATTCCAATTATCCACAGATCTTCCACGTCCTCGACTGAAAGAACGGTCAGGCACATTAACTTCCACTCTCCCCACGAGTCCATAATGTAGCCAACCGCATGCGTGTCGAGGGGGCACGCCGGTTCTCCTGGTCCGGAGCGCTTCGTGGAAAAAATTTATCGATAGAGGAGACAGCCCACGCAATTAAATCCATTTCCAAATTGCTTCGAGTGAGCACTGAAGAGTTGCAGACGAGACAAAAATGCAAAAGCAGGGAGGAGGAAAACTTCAGGGCAGGAGAAGAGCAGAAAGAGAAGCGACCTGCTTCGTTATTTTTCAGGGCAGGCTACAGTGTACTCTGACTGCAGCCTTGAAGTCCAGGTGCCGTCTGGGTCCAAATCGCCGAATCATGTGAGGTTTCATTCAATCCCCCTGATGTAGCCCGGTCGGCTGTAAACGAGTCCCAAAACGCACTGCAGGTCCGCGGCTGTCCACCACTGTTCCCATCGTGCGATTCAGCTCGAACAACAGCTGGTTCATTGAGGTCACAGCCCGGATCAAAGAATCTTGTTGAGCAGGAAGTTTCGCCAGCGCGTTGATCGCCGCGGTAGTCTTCCTCAGCTTCCAGTAGCAGAAACCTCCGCCTAAGCCAAAAAGCAGAGCACCTGCTACCATAATTCCAATTATCCACAGATCTTCCACGTCCTCGACTGAAAGAACGGTCAGGCACATTAACTTCCACTCTCCCCACGAGTCCATAATGTAGCCAACCGCATGCGTGTCGAGGGGGCACGCCGGTTCTCCTGGTCCGGAGCGCTTCGTGGAAAAAATTATCGATAGAGGAGACAGCCCACGCAATTAAATCCATTTCCAAATTGCTTCGAGTGAGCACTGAAGAGTTGCAGACGAGACAAAAATGCAAAAGCAGGGAGGAGGAAAACTTTAGGGCAGGAGAGGAGCAGAAAGAGAAGCGACCTGCTTCGCCAAGAGCCGGAAGTAGTAGTTAACTAGCTTTTTGCTAACTAGCTTTTCACTGCTTCACAGCATTTACATAGAGATTTCTACTTTTAACTCTAGCTACCGGTACTTTTACTTTTGGCCTGTGTTTTGCATCTTTTAGCTTTTGGCTATTGTTCTGCTTCTTTTAGCTTTAAACAACTCATTTTCAGGTTCTTCAGTAAACTTCAGATGTCGTTCGTTCCTCAGCCTTCACACTGTACTGTAGCAGAAAATACAAAGTCTTTAGTAAAGCTAATTAGCTTTACTTTTTTCTTCAAACCAGCCATTTATAAATGGCTGGTTTGAAGAAAAAAATAAAATTTATTTGAGCATCTTTAACAGGCCTTTAGTTTCTGAACATGCAGTCAAGACTACAGAACTGATAAATCTGGATTAAAACCTGAACTCTAGCTGCATGTGAGCAGCATGCTTGGACATGTCCAAATTGTTTGTCGGCTCGTGACTCTTTGATCCCATATTTACAGCAAAACTGTCTATTTTTAGAAAGCATCACATCGGCTCATGACAGCTAAATGAAATGTCATCGTTAGAATTAAATTCAGCAGAAGAATTTAACTGTCAGATGAAAACCTGTAAATGAAAGCTGCAGGTCAGAATCAGAATCAGCCTTTATTGTCACTGCAGAGAAGCACAACAAAATTTAATTTCAGTACAGCCTGTCTAAAGAAACATCCTGGGTAGACGGGTGCCTGAGGCTGCAGCCTCATGAGAGGCGCTGCCTTTTTGTTAGATAAGGAAAAGGGAACACGAGGAAAGGGGAGGTAAACAAAATTCATATCTCACACTGTATCTATAACAGGACAGTGTGAAAGTTGAGAGAGAAAAAAACTCAGCACAAAAAAAGCAACATACAGATGACATCAGACATATGAATGTGGAGTGAGTGAGAGTGAAGTGTGTGTGTGTGTGGGGCACTCAGCACAGGCCGCCCAAGAGAGCGTCGCAGTCGCAGCCACCTGGTGCCTCACATCCAACCTAGGTTACAGCACTGGGGGGGCAAAAAGGAGGGAGGCCAACGAAGGCAGTGAGTTGAAGGGAGTGTGTTTATAGCTATGCAAGTGAATGTATGCATGTGTGTGTTTGTAAGTAAGTTTGTGAACACTGTTCCAGATAGCACTGTCCGCCACAGTCCATGAAAGTGATGGTGCAATGTTTATCAGTCTGCCTCGGTAGAGCTCTGACACAGGTCCACAGATGTCCTTGGGGAAGGTAATGGGTAGAGGGGGCAGAGCATCTTGTTCACATTACATCCGGAGCCAGATTCAGATAACAGTTGTTTTGGGTCAGGCCAACTCCATTTAATTTCCATCTGTCTTTACAGTTTCACTGGTACATCTCAATGGCAATTCTAAACAGCCAAATTTGTGGTCAGTTCCGCCTAGCCTAGCTTGTAACTTCTCCAAGGTCACTTCCTTCCAGCCAGCAAGATTCAGGCGCCGCAAGTAGCCTGCAATTCTCAGCAAGAATCGCATCCACCTTGCGGCTCAGCTCACACAGCATTTGAGTCCGAGTGTTCACAGCATGGCACATTCCTTTACACAGGCCAGGCAGCTTCACAATGGCCAGAACAGCTGCCAACGTTGATCAAATTTGTCGATATGCCAGGTAACCACCAACTCCAAAAAGCAGAAATTCTGTTATCATAAATGCAATTATGAACGCATCTTCAACATCCTCGACCAACAATATGGACAGACACACGATCTTCCACTGCACCCAGGAATCCATCATATATCCGGCTGCGAGTGTCCCATCAGGGTAGGAGGGCTCTCCTTCACCCTGTCTTCTCATTAAGAAAATTTGATCAATTGCGTTAAGAGACCAGACCCATAGTTTATAATTCGGAAGATATGCAGAGAGGCTCCGAAAGGGTCACAGGACAGGCTGTCTTGTAAACATACACTTCTAGGTGATAGGACACAAGGAGTTAAAGCTTTGTTTCATTTCAGAGGAGAAGGGAGTATGGAGAATCTGACTGTTGACGGATAGCGCCACAAGAAATGAGAGCATTTACAGAGAGATATCAGAGATGATGGTGCAGCATAGCTACACCCAGACTTATAAGCAGTGCGGGGATATGCTAATGAAATTCAAGTCCGATTAAGGACCACGAGTGGAGTGGCTCAAACACAATGACTTTATTTACAATAAAGCCTATGTTGCATTGACAATCCCACCCACAAAGTGGGGAAACAAGTCACAGTGGAGAATCACCTCCAACTGAGAAGAGGAGAGCCAGTGGAGCCACACTTACCAATGGCAAAGTGGCAAGAGAAAACAAGGGCTGTTGTGTACACGAACAGCCAATCCGCAACAAAAAATCTCAGATTTCACTGAAAAAACAGAGTCTATGTTTTGAGAGGCACTGCAGTAGTGGCAGGCTGAGGACCTGTACATGTCAACGACGTCCTGGAATCGTTGTAGATTATCCGGGAGGCGCGTGGAGCAGTGGTTAGAGCTGTCGCTTCTCAGCAGGTTGTAAGTTTGCATCCAGGCCTGGAGTCTTCCTAACTGTGCAGGGTGTCCCTTGCCTCTCACGCACAGTGACTGCTGGAAATAGACACCAGCTTCTGCGCAACCCGGAAAAGAAAATTGATGGATGATTGTAAAAACTTTAGATCAGGGGTCACCAACCCAAGGACCATTTGAGATGCCCCCGGACCTGTTCTAAAAATAGCACAATTCACTACTAAGCTGCATTTAAAATTTCATTTTATTCAGTTGTTATTCTTTTTTTGTATTTATACATGTATATATTTTAAAATGTCTATCTTAAAAATATGTTCTTAAAAATATGTTTATTATACATTTCTTTCAATTTACGCTTTGTTATTTCCTAAGAGTTTATCAAACTGGTGCCCTTTGTATGACTCCGTACCCACGAAGTAGCTCTCAGTTTCGAAAAGGTTGGTGACCCCTGCTTTAGATAATCACAGGTGAGCGTGCTGATTGCAATCTATTTAGACAAGAGCACAAAACACGTTCAACCTGCTGTAGTTTCCATGTTGGGTCAACAGGTGGCACTGTGATTTTTGTATTTCAACAACACATGCATGAACGCATCAGTTGCCATAATGAGAACGGTTACATCCAAAATGGCATGGACATGAACATTCGTTTGGAACAAATGAAGTTGGAATGAGCAGCACAAACAGTCCTCTGCTGTCCACCATTGTTACTGTTGTTGATCTACTCAGGCATGAGCAGATTAACTATGGACCAACTGAAACCATAGTGTGTTTTCCTTTTAAACAATGCTGGGAGTTCTTCTGCTCTAAGACCTGGATCTAAAAAGCTTCGGTGTCATGGAGTCCGGTCACTGTTGTTGAGAGGATGAACAGCCGAAGCATAACAGCTTTGTTCCTTTTTAACAAAACAGTCTTGTGTAAACTGGACCTAAATCACTTTGCAGTCAAACGGTTACCAAAATAATCCACCAGTTCAGAAGTGAGGGAGGCAATTCTTCAAGACTAATAAAAAAATACAACAGCAGCATTGCTAGCTGTATGCTAACGCAGGCTAGAAATCAGTTTAAATTCATGTCGGTAAGAGAGTCTTGACTGTTTTGACTTCTTCATCCGGACTGTTTCTGGTGTTAAGGACATGCGTCTCTCTCTGCACACCTCTAGTTTACTAAGATTCAGAACATCTTTTTCTCCACAGGGCATGCAGAACCGCAGTTCTGCAGAAGAGTCTAGTTTCTGCCCGACAACAGCGTTACATTACTGTGACACGTTTCCAAAAAGTCAGCTCTGTAATCCCAACACAAGTTAATCTGCAGGATTGCTTTGTGTCACAGAGAGTTCTGATGACTGACCCGACATCAACCGGAGTCAGGCCCATCTCTTCTGAACAGCTGACAGAAATTATCCAAGCTATGGAAATTATTCATTCATGTTCCTGTAAACCGTTTCAAACACAGAAGCATAGTTTCTTATGAAATGTAAATCTAAAAATATGTTTTCATGAGCATTGATTGTTTTAAATGCTGAGCGGCGAACAAGGATTTTGCTCGTGTCTGTGAGAAAAATATTTCCTGAACCATGCTGGGAATTTTTATGAAACCGTCATTAAATCACTGGATGTAAACCGATAACTGATTAGATTTTGGAATGAACTTGACTGAGATGACTTAACGAACGCTAAAATGTCTGCAACTCAGTCCATTTAACTGATGTTGAGCTGCAATTTTGTGTGGTAGTAGCCGAGAGTGATCCCTATCACATTTTGACGCAATCAGTTTTGCTGAGCGACAGTAGCTATGTTTACATGGGCAAAATTTTGTGACCGGATTGAAATGTGCTCTAATTGCATAATTAGATAGTACTGTTTACATGGGCACAATCCATACAAGACGAGCGTTTACATGCAGCAGGCTTTTATTCTGACCAGAAGAACAGACATGCGCAGAGTGGTACACTCCCCCTTTAAAAAAAAAAAACGAAGAGGAAGTTGCTTTCGTGAAAACCACAGAAGAAGAAGTTACTTCCGGGACAAAAGTAAACAGATGCGCAAAAATTGGACCCGGCCAGATTGTAATGACGGCGATGGAGTTGTTACTGCACTACTGCACTCCCTGATAGAGCTACAGGCAAGCAACGCATGCTTTTAGTCTTTTCTATTCGCAGTATGAGAGCGCTGGGAAAGGAGGGGAGGGGTGCGCTGCCGCGCGCAGCGCACATGCGCAGTCAGGACAGTTTTGCACGGTCCGATAAAAGGAACAGAATATGTGTTTACATGCGCACACATCGGGCTACGGATCGGCGTAAACCACCCGTTTCGAACGGATCGCAAATTAGGTCGGATCACGCCGAATACACAAAAAATAACCCGACCGGGGTGTTTACATGACGCACTTTTGATCCGATCGGCCGTTTGATCCGATTACTTATGTCTATGTAAACATAGCTACTGTTCCTGAACCCAAGAATGGCAAGCATAAATTAGGTGTAGGTCATACCACCATGTTTATTTTTATGTGAAGGTTTCTCCTACAACTCTTCCAAACAAAGCATCATTATTCAACCTTTCTTTTAATTATTCTGTCAAGACCTTTGATCTCTAACCTAGCGTCTAGGCTGGAGCTCTTTTCTCTGAGCATTGCACGGTCTGACCTTTGGGGTGAATTATCTGCCACCCCTGGGATGACTGTCATCTGTCTGAAAGGTTTTCCTCTTATGAACAATCTTTCTCTCCATAGAACGACAGACTCTAAACTAGAAATTCCCTTTGACCCTTCCCAGATCGAGGGGCAGAACAGCTACTTCTCTGAGGTCATTGCTGATGTCTTTTCACCTTGGCATTGTGTTAACATGCATACACCTGTATGCTCCAGAGCAGCAAAGACCACTGCTTTTCTAGAGGTGGACCCACTGATGGTGATCAGTTATCAGAAGATCCTGGTGGATACCAAACATGTTAATTTTACCCAGACAGGACTTAATTGTACATGATCAATAAATTTAACTGAAGCCAGATGTTCTGTAATCATGTCTTAATACATATAATATTATTAAAGAAAAATGAGAGGCTGTCTGTGTTCATTTTTCTGTAGTGTTAGCTAAATATCTTGTGAACCACTGGACAGATTTCGACAAAACTCTTCGAAGGTCATCACTGGCTGCACATCTACAATTCATTTTCTATTGAAGTCAACACAGGTCAAGATGGCTGCCACAGACAGCTGACTAGGAAACACTAATATGGCTAAAACTTAGCTGGTTTTAAATGTAATCAGCTAAAATTCTATTACGGTATATTTTAAATACAAACTTTATAAAATTTGCAGAAAGAAATGATCATTAGATGAATATTTAGATTAAAATTATTACCTTTTGGAGTCAGTCCAGTTTAAGATGGCCACCAGCTAAGTGACCGTACGAAACCACACAAATGAATCAATCCAATTTTTCAAATACTGGGCTAAGATTTGGTGTGGTAGTAACAGAGCGTTATCCTCAACACATACTTTAAGCACTACAAGTTGCAAAAGTTTTTTGTTTTATAACTTGGACAGTATCTGTTAGTATGAACTCTGTCTGTTAGCAAAATATTTCACGAACCCCTGACAGATTTTAGCGGAGCATGGCAACAATATGTAATAAACAGCCTATTGAAAGCAAGAGTTAAATAATAAAACACAAATTTACACATTTTTACATACAACAGTTTTAGATGAATATTTAAACTTTTGTAAAGTAATCACAGGATGTAGATCTGTAAGTATTTAACTTTTGGAGTCAACAAAAATGGCCACCACCGTTAATTGACCTTAGCCAACACTAGAACAGTTTCACAAACATTGAGCTAAAGTTTGGTGTGGTAGTAGCTGAGTCATCCTAAAACATACTCCAAGCTCTAGCAGATCCTGCGTGAAATCATGCTTAACCTTATTTACAAAGTTGGACCTAAACGGCTGCAACTTTGTCCCTTCTCATTATTAAATGGTCATAGATTAAAAGATGAAAGGCGGCGGGTGACATGCATTCCTCTGTATCAAATGCTCTGGCTCTAATCTTACTCTGAGTGTCAGTTGCAACAGGATGAATGTGTGTCTGCGGCACTGTTCAGGTAAAGCCTGTGCGGCCTTGAACAGACGAAATTAGCACACCGGTCAAAATAGCATCCAAACCACCAGGGTTGAGACGTAGGAGAGTAGGAGCTGGAGGAACCCGCTCCAGAACCGACCTGTTTGTGTGTCATCTCTTAAACGTGCAGCGTCACCTAATCTCCCCGCAGACAAAAACACTGAACGGCCTACATTACTCAAAGTGAAACGGCATGATTTATATTTAAACACGGACCTCTTTGTGCCGCTCCAAACAGCTGCAAAGGAATATGGGACGGGACTTAGCACAGACGGGATTTAATGTTCTCATCAAGTGCATCTGGTCACGTTAGAACCAGAATTAAATGTTTAATAAGGACACAAGGTGCATTTATAGCACAAATGATTCAAACGTAGGCTGATATTCAGCTCACCAGTGATCAATTATGCATGAAGTGTTCAGTTCAGGATATCTGTTTAAGAAAGTCCCTATCTTAAACTAATATTTGCTTCTTGTGCAGATATTTATCTGATAAACCTTTAAAAGGAACAGGTTAGACAGCTGATCTGCACTGATGCGAAAAGCCAAGATAAAATGAACTCAAACTCTGGAGTTTTTTTTATTTATTAGAAATATTACGTTCATAATTTTAAAATTCATCAACATGTAGCAGATTTTTTTTTTTTTCGTAAAATCAAGTAAAATGAACAATTTGTTTTAATTTTTACTCCTGTTTAACTTTGTTTTTTTATTGCCTGCTGCAATGACAGTTGGGTAATTGTGTATACTGTACTCATTAATCTGTGTAGTCATGCATGTCTGTTAGCAAAATATCTCATAACCCTCTGGAATGACTGATGAAACTCCTGGTAAAAACCAATACAGTACAGACATGTTCCTGTTTTAGATTTTCTACATCTACCTTATAATCTGTCTGTTTTGCTACTTTGATATCTTAGTTTTAACTTGTTTAAAAAAATCTGTATTTCTCTCTTATGTTTGTCTATTGTTGATTGTTTAAGGAAATTCTACTGTTGCTGTTGTCATTCTTTAGTTTGTAGAAAGGTCCCTCTTGTAAATGAGTCCTCGAGTCTCAATGAGATTAACCTGCCTAAATAAAGGTTGAATGAATGAAAAAAAAAATCCAAAAGAGTTATCACTGGATGTACTATACCGTACTTCTACAACTGATTATTTAAGATGGCCGCCAAAACTAAGCAACCAAGTAGTCAAGTTTGACAGACACTGAGCCAAAATGTGGCATGGTAGTAGCCGAGAGTCTTTACAACACATAATCTGATCGTGGCCATCTTATTATTTCTAAGGATAATTCCCAATCATGAAATGGCGGGTGATATGCATTCGCTCAAGGAATGACAGGCCTTTATTTTAAACCTGTATGCTGTGTTTAAAAGGATCTTTGAAGGGTTTCTACCATCCTTCACAAATCATTCTTGCATTTGGTTTCTCTGTGAAACAAATTAACTAAAAAAAGCTGAAACAAACTGGATCAGAGAGGCCTTTATTAGTTTTAACTCCTGGGGCTGTGGGGTGTGTGATGTTTTGATTTTATTTAAAATCTAAACATGGTTTTGAAGCACTGACTGTAGCAGTTATTGCTCAAAGACAGAAACTGATTTATTTCACGATGGGGACTTTATTTCTTCTGATAAAAAGGCTGAATGCGCAGAGGCCTCATGTGTCACAGCTGGACCCACTGGACCTGTGGCTGCTGAATGGGCCTCTTCAGGCTACAAAATAAAACACATTTATGGAAAATTACAACTAACGACATTTTTAATCAACAGCGGCGCGTAGTGTGGTGAAAACCTGACACTAGGGCGTAACATTGTTGAAGGCTGACACCAAGTTGGGCTCGTATCCATCTTGTTAGCCTTCTTTCGATAACGAGCAGCTAGCTTGTTGTGCTAAGCTAACAAACCAACTGCCGTTTGCTCCGGAGGCTGCTAGCAAGCTAGCGGACTTCTGCTTGTTGTTCCTCGGCTAACTGAAACTAACTGACCCCCTTCTGGTGTCAGCAAGGGCACTTTCCAGTAAACAAACAACAACAACGGAGGGGAAATAAACAATGAGGGACGCGGATTTCAGTTCGTTGGGGATAGCAGGGGTTAGTGGGTTCACTGTCACCCGTTTGGGAATTCCTCTGCTCATTTGGGAAACAAAGCGAGGACAGGAGGCTAGGTTTACCAGAATACACACGACATAATCACACTGTATGTGTGTGTGCCCCTCTGAAGACACACACACACACACATTAGACCTCTCAGCTGTCTGGGACCGAGTCAGAACCGCTCCTCTAACCTTTGTAATGGACCCGCAGGTTGTTCTGTGACAGCCCGATGTAGCTGTATTTATCCTTGGGGCTCCAGGACCGGGGTAACAGGGTCTCTTCCTCGTTCACAGCCGGGTACAGCCGCTTCAGCCGTTCGCTCAGTTCCTGCTCCGAGTCCTGCTGGTAGTTGAAAGCTGGATCTCCTATCAAAGGCAGGCTTCCCGAACCGAGCTCTGCCATTTTATTTTCCGGGCCTTTTGGGTCGTGTCTTATTGTTGTTGTCGGTTTGTTTCGACTCAGAGTCCGGCGTCAGTCCGCTGGAGCTGTGGGCTGAGGGAGTGAGAGAGACTGGTGGGGTGAAAATAGCAGCGATGTGACATCCCGGAGCAGCAGAATGTACTGAAGGCTGCAGTGGTGCATTGTGGGTACTGGAGTTCGGCCGGGGTACATCTAGAAGGGACTACACGAGTCCACGTCTTGATGAACCGGTTCAAGCCCCGGTACCGACAACATCAAAAATGTGGGTGGGATAAGTGAAGCAGTCACACCTGTCTCCACCCTCATCTGCCCCACTCTGGGCCCTTGAGCAAGGCCCTTCACCCACACCATCTGTTCCCCCGTGCACATCAGCTCTCTGCTCCACACAGCTGGGCTGTGGTAGCTCGGTGGTCTGTGGTTGTGTCAGGAAGGGCATCCGGCGTAAAAAAAAACACACAAAAAACAATTGCCAAGTCTTCGTGCGACTAGTTCGCTGTGGTGACCCCTGACGAAGGGAGAAGCCGAAAGAAGAAGAAATATATATACAGTACTGTACTGTACTGTACTGTACAGATACCCTTGTTAACTTGCCATGGCGGGGTGCTCATCTCATCCATGATTTTTGTTGACGGGGGGACGGTCACATATCTGAGTGCAGCTTGTTTTGAGTTGGGGCAGGGGGCATTCAGCATGAGGGAAGAGGTAACGTGAGTGCTCCCTTTAGCTTTTTAGCTAGAAAGCCTGTATTTCGCACTGCTAGTTTAGTGCTATGCCAATGTGGGGTGGGTAGGTGGGGGTCAAGTTTGGTTTGGTAGGCGGGGTGCTCAGTTCTGTTGACGGGGTGGGGCACCCCGCTTGTATAATGGTAGGGGAAACACTGCTGTATATATATTCATTCATTCAACCTTTATTTATACAGGCTAGCCTCGTTGAGTCACGGGGACTCATTTACAAGAGGGACCTGTCTCACTCACACCAAACAACCATCCACTCTCACACTCACACCTAGGGTCAATTTAGAGTCACCAATCAGCCTAACAAGCATGTTTTTTTGGTCTGTATATATATACAGAGGTGGGTAGAGTATTCAAAATTTTTACTCAAGTAAAAGTATTGTTACTTGAACCAAATATTACTCAAGTAAAAGTAGTGAGTAGGCATCCAAAAATTTACTTGAGTAAAAGTAAAAAAGTACTTTGATTATAACCTACTCAAGTAGTGAGTAACTGCGGAGTACCATCTCGTGTCATTAAATTATAACATGCAAATGGATTTACAAGGAAACATAACTTTTAATGAGACTGAATATACATTGTTATAAATAAAAACACAAAGGCAAAAGGATTTAGAAATAAACCACTTATCTTTTACATTGTTATAAATAAAAATAAATAAAAAACACAAAGGCAACTGTATCCAAAATAATTCAGCTAAATACTGTATTAATAAACGACTTTCTGCAAAACTTTGTTTCTACCAGTTGGAACTCATTTTCTTACATTTTGACATCCTATAAACAGAACTAACTGTTTAAGTATAAACTGAAACACAGTCCTACACATCAGGCAAAGGACTGTGTATTCCTGAACTTAATCAGTAGAACAACTGACAGCATAAACTCAGTGAAACATTATTCAATAATGTGACTGTTAAGCTTTAAGAGTAGCTGGCTCTCAAGGTTTTTGCAGTGAAGCTGTGATCTCTTAGCAGTTAAAAGGAGTCCTGCATGAATAAAGAGTCTCTCACAAGCTGCAGGTGCTGGAAGACTTGTGTTGACTTTGAGTGACAACCGCTTGATTTGAGGAAAAGAGTGTAACAGAGCCATACCTCCAGTGGATGGACATGAAAGATACCTCTCCAGCTCTCCTGATTTTCTGGTCTTAATGGATCCAAAGAAGTCTTCTTCATCAGAGTGGCTGCTGTTTGTGCTGTTGTCATCATCAGTGTTAGTGTCCAAGTCATCCTTGATGTAGTTGAGACCTTTAAAAACATTTTTGCAAAGAATTACTACACTTATGCATTATTTATAGCATGTGTATGTAATGTTTTGTTATGTGCACACACACACACTGATGTTTTTATATTTACCAGATTTTAAGATCCCATCCAGCAGGGCATCGATGAGAGGTGCACACACTTTGCAAGATGATACAAGCTTCTTCCTTGTCTTGCAACGTAGTGTTGGCAGGAGGAAGCCCATGTGCACAGAAGATTCTCACACTCTTCATCGGTGGCTCATCAGAGGAGGAGGATTTTCGCTTCTTGTTGGAATCTACCAACTCAGTGTATTTCATCAAGCTGTTCGAGTGGATCCTCTGTTCACAAATAAATAAATAAATAAATAAAACAGAATAAGAATATATAATCCACACATCAAACATTTCAGATAAACCTATTACATTTTCAAAGACATGCCAAAGCATTGAGTTAATAATAATGATTTAAAAAAGCTGGTCCTCTGGACATTCAAAAAACAAAACAAAAAGCTTTGTTTGTTATATACAGTATACTGTATATGTTTGAGACTTAATAATACGTTACTAAATAAAGTAACTTAAATACAATTAACCCTTGTTGTTTATTTTAGTTTGTACTGTAATGTTCAAATATGAAACCAAAGCAGTTTGCCAGGGCAAAAATGTTTTTAGTTTATTTTAGAGAGAGAGAGAAAAAGATACTTTCAAGCCCAAAACCGCAATCATAACTGGATAACAACAAATTCAAATATACTTTTTTCCCCTGAAAAGTTACAAGAAGAAGCCTTTTTAAATCAGGAGCATCATGAACAGTTTATGTCCTGATGCTGCTCAATAATTCAGGTCAAACAAATCTAACAAGGATGTCAGGTCTTCTGAACAGATTCTGCTTTGTTGAAACATTTCGTCTGAGGAGCTGCAAAAACTCAGTAAAAAAGTAGTTTAACCAGTTAGCTGACTTCCAGAAAACTAGCTATTCACTTGATAAACAGAGGACATCAGCCCACTGATGGCTGCTTGCTATTCAACAGGAGCTGAGTGGCTCTTGACATTCTCAAGGTACAAACAATGGGGAGACCGGTCCTTTTCTGTTGCCGGCCCAAAAGCCTGGAACAGCCTCCCCCTTGAGCTGCGTGCCATCTGACTGTTCAAAACCAGACTGAAGACCCACTTGTTCAAAAAAGCTTTCAGTGTGTAACTTTTATTACTTTTGGTATTTTAGTATGTAGCATTTTTATTTCCATTGCCTCCATTTATTGCTGCTGTTTTTATTTTTTATTTTCACTGATTTATTGTACCGGTTTTTATATTTTCTGTCCTGTTAAGCACCTTGGTCAATGCAAGGCATTGTAGGAAGGTGCTATACAAATAAAGTTTATTATTATTATTATTCTTACATACTCTTGATCGATCGAGAGAGAGGCACTATCACACACATACTGTACAATGCTGTTATTGCATCACTCAGCCCTCTGTGAGCAGCATAACAACAGCAGCATGTCAACAATAATTAGGTTGATCGTCTTCTTTTTATGTGCGAATAGCTATCTTCTGGCTGAATATCAATGAACAGATTGTTCCAGTGTCTGGATGCTTAAAACCCGATCCATTTTGGAATGTAAGATTTTGCTTTGGCTATTTGATGTAACTGATAAAAACTGGTTTTGAATTGAATTGAGAAAGCTCCTCGGATGAAGAGCGAAACATCTTCTGTTACAAATTAAGTCCAGTTGTTTCTGTATTGAACATTTTTTTAGACAAATAGTATAATACTGTGACGTTTTATGTATTTTGGTTTGTTTCCTACTAGGCCTGTATGAATCAACTGTAATAATAATAATCATTTTATTTAAAAGCGCCTTTCAGGTCACCCAAGGACACTTAACAAATTGTGTTCCACTAAGACACTTATTGGAGGTTTGTGACTTTAAAAATCTGAGGGGACTGTCAGCATGTGTAGCTACATCTTCCACCAGCCGTCCCATTATGTAGCAAACCGTTTGTTTTTAGCTACATTAGCATTTTGCTCATGTGTGCTCACACAAGAGTGTGAACACGTTTTTAGTAACACACCACGTAACATTCAATAGTCACGTCATACACAGTTTTAAAGTTATGCAGGCTGTTGAAATAGAGCTGACATCATTACACAAAAAAAATAAAAAAAATAAAGGCAAACTTACCGCAACGTGTTTTCTCAAATTTGACGTCGAGTTCATGTAGGCTGAAACATCTACAAGTTTTGGCAGACACAGCTGACAGCGCATGATGTAACTATTCTTTTTAGACGACTGAAAGGTGAACATTGCTCGTGAGGCCAGGGGTGTGCTCTGACTTCTCTTCGCCAGCTTCTGTCGCCATTCTTTCAGGAACCGTCCGTATGTTTCTCTCTTCAACCGAGTCCAGAATCTCAACGTCACTGGCCTGCGCCGGCTGCGTGGAGAGTTTGTTGTGGTCACGTGACTGGTTGGCTTCACTTGATTGGTTACATGTCAGGTGACAATAAGTAACGCAATAAATTTGCCGCAAATGTTTTTATATATTTTAAACAAAAAGTAACGGTAGCGATCGGCAGAAAGCCCATAGTAACGGAGTAAAAGTTGCGGTTTCCTCCCCTAAAATTTACTCAAGTAAAAGTATAAGTCTTTCACATTTAAACTACTCTCACAAGTACAATTTTCTCAAAAAGTTACTTAAGTAAATGTAACGGAGTAAATGTAACGCGTTCCTACCCACCTCTGACTTGTAGGGCACAGGCTTAGCAATAAAAAATAGAAGAAAAAAGAAAGAAGCTGCGATTCGCGAGTGAACGGCTCTACCGAGGCGAAGAACAATTTATACGGCTGGAGCTGCAGGGGGTGGGGCTATACTTAAGAAGACCGCGTGACGAAACGCGGTCACATTTAAAACACGCCTAAAAAATCCTGAAACAGACACAGCCCTTTATACACAGTTTCATCTATAACTCCAAAATTAATTTAGCTACAATTTTGAAACTTTTTACTCATTTACATTACAATTATGACATTTATAATGTGTATTGAAGAAAATTTTGAAATTTACTTTACACGGTCTTTAACTCAGAAACCGCCGATCTGACTCCAAATCCACCCAAATTATCCACACCTGCTCAAAGTTATTTTTACCCCCAAAGGAGAGAATGAAAACCGCCCAAATTGCGGTAAACAGCACAATCTGGCAACACTGAGATGTCATTTGATAAACAGTTTAAAAAAAGGCAACGACGTGGTGGCACATCACATTGGTGTATGTGATATGCTTCTCACGTCGTGGAGGTTTGAGCTA
This sequence comes from Garcialebias charrua, assembly GCA_038048925.1. Classification (NCBI taxonomy): domain Eukaryota; kingdom Metazoa; phylum Chordata; class Actinopteri; order Cyprinodontiformes; family Rivulidae; genus Garcialebias; species Garcialebias charrua. The sequence goes on from JBBPBX010049618.1 coordinate 17,073, forward strand.
GATTGGGTCCCAGCTGCATCGTCAGTCTTACTGTGTCTGGAACAGCCCATTGAGCAGGAACTACCCGATTATGAACAGTAAAGACTCAGGCTGGCGACGCTTCCTCGAAGAGAAAGTGATTGATCAGCTGGTTTTATGGGCTTTCATGTCCATGCCCAAATCGAATACGGTTTTTGCTCACAGTTGCAATCTGGCTTCATATTAAATAATGCCTGAATTAGTAGAAAGTCTGAATCCTTTTGCACGTCTTATTTTCTCATTTTTGTTTATTTTCAGTCGTTTTTAGCTCTTGAAGAAGAAATGCATGATGGGAAATCTAACGCTGCATGACATCATCACACGCTCTTCTGCTTTAAGCTCACTTGATGCATTGTGTGGAGCGTAAGCATAAACTCGGTGAGTGTTTTACGTCCAGAATGGACATTTGTACTCATTCTGCACTACAGATATATTTATATATACGTAGATATGATGGAAAGTACTATATGCTGCATATACTGTAGTAATGATCTGTGACCTACTGTAAACAGGATCATGGGTAATGCCCAGTATGTCCAGGAGGGGGCGCACACGGCCATGTTCTCCATTCTACATACAGTATTTGGAGGAAACAGTGTGTGTCGTTTTTCACTTTTCTTCCCCATTTTAAGGTAATTATTGTATTAAAATATATAAATCTATATTGTATTGCCTTGCTAAAGATGTTTAATTCAGTTTCACAGATTCATAATATTAGTTTATCACGTTCTTTGTTTTATTAGTGTTGATAACATGAAATGGCCTGTGTTTTTGCTAGCAGCTAGCTTGTTAGCAGCAGAAGCTCGTGCGCAGCTCGCATGGTTAGCTGAACTTCTGTCACGTGTTTGGCGTTAAGCAGCTATGTTTGATGTTAACTGTGGTGCGTGTGTTTTGTTATTATTTTGTTATTGTTTTTATTTACTGCAGCTGTTAATATTAATTCATATTTCACAGGAACTGGTATGTCAAATGCAGAGACGAATTTCGTCTGTGTATGGGAACATACGCAGATGACAGGAAAAGACATTATTATTATTATTATTATTATTATTAAATTACTAAGTAGTTCATAGAAGAGCTAAAAGTGTTAACTCACTGACTGATCAAAAGTTTATAAATAAGTTAAATGAGTACAATTCTGTTTTGAAAGATTGTTTAATAAATATTGGTTGTAACTGAACAGGTAATTCAAAGTGAAGAGGTCAAATGTTATGAACATGTCTCCAAAAGGCTAAAGGTGAAATTCAGTTCAAAGTTTGATATGTTAAAGGTGTACTGTTGTGTGAGAACTGTGTTGATGTTAATACATTCTACTGTAGGTGAAGGAAACACAGTGTCCGACCACGTGTTTTCTCACTTTTCTTCCTCTTTTTAAGGTTATTGCATAGACGCCCCGTTGGAGACGGGGAAAGATTTGGACTTCAGTACGTAGAAACAGGCTGCCGGCCAGTACCTCTTCTTGATCGGGATAAAAACAAACATGAACAAATTCAGCTCAACGTGCCTGTAATTGTTGATACTCCTGTTTGAGCTGATTAGCCAAACTGGAAACTAAACAACACTGAAGCCATTTAATTTCAGACCAACTGTTTATTGACCTTTTTATGTTGATTTCTGCACAAATGTGTTTGTGCAGTCATTGATCGTGCATTTAGTGTTTTAACTTTGTCTACTGCATCAGAAATCACACTGAACGTTTTCTTTGCACTTGATTTTAGTTTGTATGAAAGCTGACGATTAAAACCGATGGGCTTGAACTTAAACGTGTAAGTTTTACATTTCATTTTGTTCAGTCCCTAAAACAAACGAGCCCTACACTTATAAATCAGTTGTTGGTATGTTTCAGAAATGTGGTACCAATTTGTTGAATTTACTTTCTATTGTTTACGCTGGCTGAAAAAAGGACTGACTACAACAGCATACATATCTGTCAGTGGACTGTAAACACAACAAATAAATAACGAAAGCACCTGAAAGGTAAAGTAAAAAAAAAAGATGTTCGTCGGTGTGTGTTCTGAGTTTATTTCTCATTTCACAGGAAAAATCATCTTTCCTCCAGTTGTGACAGATAACTGTCCCTTGTTGCAAAGTGAAAAGAGAGACTACCCCCAACCATGTGTCCACGCATGCTGTGAGCGTGGTAACTCTAAAATTAAGCAACGTGCCGATTTTCATATTGGTGTGTGGCTGCATTGTCACTATCACGAATTAGGCTATTACCGGTACGTCAAAATCCAAGATGGCCACAACCATATATATATACAGTGGTGCTTGAACGTTTGTGAACCCTTTATAATTTTCCATATGTCTGTTTAAATATGACCTAAAACATCAGATTTTCACACCAGTCCTAAAGGTAGAAAGAGAACCTAGTTAAACAAGAAAACAATACTTGGATCATTTATTTACTGAGGTAAATGATCAGGTCTCTCTTGTAAAATGAGTCATCGAGGCTCAATGAGATTAACTTGCCTAAATAAAGGTTGAATGAATGAAAAATCCAATATTACATATTTGTGATGGTAAAAGTATGTGAACCTCTAGGATTATCAGTTAATTTGTAGGTGAAATTAGAGTCAGGTGTTTTCAATCAATGATCAGGTGTGAATAGCCCCCCTGTTTGATTTAAAGAACAGGTATTGGGGGAGCATCAGAGAGGACCAACAGAGGACCGCCCTGGTAGCAGTCTCCACACCATCCAGGACATCTACCACAGCTGATTGTCTGTGTAAAGCACACAGAAAGAAAATGACTCAAATATTAAATATTTTGCATAATTGTTTTTAATACAAGTTAGTAGAGTGGCCCATGGGCCATTTGCAGCCCTTAAAAATTGGTGGAGGGAAACTGAATATTTGAAAAAGAATATGATGATTATCAGATCAGTCGCATCCGCCTTTCAGTCATTTTATGAATCTTCGTACTCCACGCCTTCCTGTCTTTCACCAATTCTTTCAAATCCACAATTGGCATATTCATTGTTGTCGTGATTGTGTCGAGCCATCTTGTTCTTTGGCGGCCTTGTCTTCTTTTCCCACTGACTTTTCCCAGCATCACTGACGTTTCTAAAGAATTAGCGCGCATCACGTGGCCAAAATATGAGAGCTGCTGTTTGGTTATTTTGCCCATTAATGACATTATCGGTTTGACGCGGTCCAAAACTTCCTTGTTCTTCATCATGGCAGTCTAAGGTATTCTTAGCATTCTCCTCCAACACCAAAGTTCGAAAGCTTCGACTTTTCTTTTCTAAGCGTCCAACTTTCGCAACCATACATCATTATAGGGAAGACAATTGCGTTGACCAATCTGACTTTTGTTGCAATGCTAATATCCTTGCTCTTCCAGATCTTTTCCATTCCCTGCATTGCAGTCCTGCTAAGTGTGATTCGCCTCTTGATCTCGGGCGCCGATGCCCCACTGCGGTCGATTTAAGGTGTAATCTACATACAATATAAGGTGTATATGTATTTAGATATAAGGTGGTATAATCTACATACATGTTGATTCATTCAACCTTTTTTTATACAGGTTAATTCCAGTGAGCCTCGGGGACTCATTTACAGGACGGACCTGATGTTAACAAAGAATGATGACACCAGTAGACAATCAAAATAAAGCATACAGGTTGAGAAGAACAAATGAAAGAAAATTATATATACTGTATAAAAATATTAAAAAACAGCTATAGTTGTAAGGTGGTGTAGAAAACTAAAAACAGTAACATGTCTGAATTGGCTGTTTGCCAGGAACTTAACAGATGTTTGAAGCCACTTAGAGAGGTCTTGGTCGAGAGCTTCAGATCTACTGCAAGATATTCCAGGAGCAGAGTAGGAGAAGGCCCTTTTGCCTAGGTCAGGGGACACTGCAGGTAATCATGTCCTGAGAGTGCACGCTGTAGCTGCACTCAAGACATGTAGGAGGAGATGTATGAAGGCAGCGGACCAAGAAGTGATTTAAAGATGAAAATGTACCAGTGGAAGAGTCTGCGTGAAGTTAATGACAAGTGAATACAGGGTGCAATGATGGGTACGGTAGTTACAACCAGTTATGAATCTTAGCGCACCATGATAGACAGCATCCAACATCTGCCGAGTGCTTGTTGGGGTGTTCATGTCGCCATAGTCAATGGAGAGAAGGAAAGTCGCAGTTATAAGGCATTTCCAAGCATTCTGAGTTCAACAGGATCTATTTCTGAAAAAGAAACCCAGTTTAACTTTAAGCCTTTAGCCTACCAATTTTCCACGTGGAGCTTTAAAAAGAGATGCAAATCGACCAAGATACCCAAATATTTGTAGAAATTGACAAAACTCAACAGGGACACCATTTGAAGATAAAATTGAAGGAAGAACTGCTGGGACCGACTTCCTGTTTGAAAACAGCCTCCGTTTGGTTTTATCAGCATTTAGGACAAGTTTGAGATGGAACAAATCTGACTGGATGATGTCAAAGGCAGATTGCAAAAGCTGGAAAACCATAGCAACTGTTTAAGCTCAACAATTAACAACTGTGTCATCAGCATAGAAATGTAAGGATGCATCAGGGATGCTCTGGCCTATATTACGGTACCTATGAAGATTGTAAAAAAGGTGGCTCCTAAGACTGAGCCTTGTGGTACACCATTGTTTACTGCTAAATAAATGAAGTACTTTATGAAGTATTTTATCAGTTATGCATAGGGCTCATAATAACACATTACCTTTAAATATCCAAAGAAATTTTATAAAAAGACAAAGTTATTACAATCTCAAAGGGACAGAGATATTCATCAAACCACAATTCAGAACCAGCTTAAAGGAACGGTCTACCTCAATTCAGGGAGTTCGATTGTGGAATGCTCTGGAGAGTGATGTTAAAAATGCAAAATCAATGTATACATTTAAGAAAAAGGTCAAAAAGGACTTGCTCAAAAACTATATATGATGTAGCTTAGTGTGTTTGTGTATTACACTTATGTTGACTGATGATGTGACTGATGATGTAGCTTAGTGTGTTTGTGTATTACAGTTAGAAAAATTAAGTAGAGTTATTCATTTTGTGATGTAGTTTGTGTATTACAGTCAGAAAAATTAAGTAGAATTATTCATTTTGTGATGTAGTTTGTGTATTACAATTGGAAAAATTAAATAGAATTATTCATTTTGTGATGTACCGGTAGTTTGTGTATTACAGTTAGAAAAATTAAGTAGAATTATTCATTTTCTGATGTAGTTTGTGTATTACAGTTAGAATGATGTAGTTTGTGTATTACAGTTAGGAAAATTAAGTAGAATTATTCATTTTGTGATGTAGTTTGTGTATTACTCTGTACTGTGAGGGCAGCTCACAGTACAGAGACTGCATTGCTAAGAGTTACCAATGATGTCCTCTTGGCTGCTGACATTGGCTCTCCCTCCGTCCTTGTCCTCCTTGACCTCACTGCAGCCTTCGACACTGTGGACCAGGGGTGGGCAATTATTTTTTCCATGGGGCCACATGAGAAATAGAAAATATTGTGGGGGGCCGGGCGAAATGACATAATTCAATACTGCATATTAATAGTATTTCTTTATTAAAAGCAGTAAATATCATTGTTTAGACAAACTGGTAAAAGTATTAGTTATGATTAATCAACAAAATAAAAAGCATGAGTGGACATTTTTGAGGGCTAACGTTGTCTTGTGACTTGACAACAATGCAATCATGCACATTGCGCATGTCTTGATTTACATATTGCATCATTTTGTACGTGAATTTTAAAAAGACATCAAAATTAAAGCAATGCAGTATACAAATGAGGTAAAATTAGAAACTATTTTTTTGTTGTAACTCCCCTTACGGGGGCCGGTCAGAGTCAACCAAAGGGCCGCATGTGGCCCTGGGGCCTTACAATGCCCAGGTCTGCTGTGGACCATAGTATCCTCCTCCACCGTCTTCATGTGGAGGTCGGTCTCTGCGACACCGTCCTGGACTGGTTCAAATCTTTCCTCTCCAATAGGCTGGAATGTGTCAGTCTTGGCAACGCCACGTCCCAGACAGTCTGTGTCTCCTGTGGTGTCCCTCAGGGGTCGGTTCTGGGGCCCCTGCTGTTTTCCCTTTACATGCTGCCTTTAGGTCAAATTATTAATCAGTTCAACATTTCTTTTCACTGTTATGCCGACGATACACAGCTTTACATCAGGACTGGAGCATCCTCATCTTCCACCTTGTCATCTCCATCTTCACTCACTGCCCTCTCTGCCTGCCTGGAGGCAATTAGGGCATGGATGAATCAGAACTTTCTTCAATTAAACTGCTCCAAGACTGAGGCCATACTGATTGGCACCCCTCACCAGGTACAAACATCTCCTATAACAAGACTTTCCTTTTCTGGACAAGACATCGCCCTCTCCACCTCTGTTACTAATCTTGGAATAAAAATGGACTCCAATGAAATCACATTAAACATCTGTTTAAAACTTGCTTCTTCCATCTTCGAAACATCTCCAGACTTCGCCCATCTCTAACTTTTTCCGATGCCGAGAAGCTCGTCCATGCTTTTGTCTCCTCCAGGCTCGACTACTGCAACTCCCTGTTTATTGGAATCCCTGGCAAAAACCTTCAGAAACTTCAATATATTCAAAACAGTGCAGCAAGGATCTTGTTGAGAGTTCGGAAATTTGAACATATTACGCCCATTCTCCATAACCTTCATTGGCTTCCTGTCGCCTACAGAATTCAGTACAAAACTGCTCTCATTACACATCAGTGCTTACATGGAACTTCACCGGATTATCTGAAGGATATTCTTATTCCATACTCATCCACCCGTTCGCTGCGGTCACAGAACAGTAATCTCCTTCACATTCCGAGAACCAAATTAAGGACCATGGGAGACCGGGCTTTCAGTGTGGCTGCCCCCCGCCTGTGGAACTCTCTTCCTGACTGTCTGAGAGCCCCACAGTCTGTGGTTGACTTTAAGAGCGGCTTGAAGACCTTTCTTTTCAACCGAGCATACTCTACCTCCTCATGATTCTACTTTTGATCTTAGCTGATACTGTTATTGATTTTAACTGTTTTATTATTTGTTTTATTGACATTTAATTCAGTTGCACCTTGTAGCACTTTGAGATTTTCATTAATGAAAAGTGCGTTATAAATTGAATTCATTATTATTATTATTACAGTTAGATAAATTAAGTAGAATTATTCATTTTGTGATGTAGTCTGTGTATTACAGTTAGATAAATTAAGTAGAACTATTCATTTTGTGATGTAGTTTGTGTATTACAGTTAGTAAAATTAAGTAGAACTATTCATTTTGTGATGTAGTTTGTATATTACAGTTAGAAAAATTAAGTAGAATTATTCATTTTGTGATGTAGTTTGAAGGTTATCATTGGTTGAACAAACTGTGAAATAAGGGGCAGATATAATAAGATTTCATCTTCTTTCTGCTCCCTTCATTTTATCCTACTTGTATTCTTGTATCTGATGAAACTGTCTTGTATTGTTCTTTTAAAATGAATAAATAAACATCAAAATCAAATCAAGTACCATTATGTTGAACACATTGCCTCCGGTCTGAGAGATGGTGAACCAACCAATGGTGTGAGCTGAAAAACCAAAGATCAACTTTATCAGTGTCCCTTCAAACTATGAGTCAGTTTTAGTGACTACTAGCTGTATGATTTTTCAGTACTTGACACTTTTAGCCCATCCATGGTCCAAAAAGCGGCTCAACGCCCTATTTTGTGAGTTTTAAAAGAAATGTTACTCATATTACACGATATATACAGCATGCTTATGAAGGATTCCCTGGAATTTTTTCTCCCCTGTCAGGGGTTCCCAAACCCAAAATGTCTGAGAAGCCCCGTCTTCAACACTTTTTGTACTAATCTTTTACTGACTTTCTCCTAATTAACCTAATCAATTGCTAAATGCTCTTCCAGCTGTTTTGCATCACTTACTTTTACAGCCATTTGTTGGCCCTGCCTTTATCTATCTATCTATCTATCTATCTATCTATCTATCTATCTATCTATCTATCTATCTATCTATCTATCTATCTATCTATCTATCTATCTATCTATCTATCTATCTATCTATCTATCTATCTATCTATCTATCTATCTATCTATCTATCTATCTATCTATCTATCTATTTACCTATCTATCTATCTATCTATCTATCTATCTATCTATCTATCTATCTATCTATCTATCTATCTATCTA
>JBBPBX010049619.1:12561-25281 GCA_038048925.1 Garcialebias charrua
TGAGTTTAATTTTTGTTAATAACTGATTACACATCAGCTTATTTTAGAACGTAAATAACACGAAGCGCGCACCCATACATAGCATTTCCGCTTTTCAGCGCGAGCTGAATTTAATTAAAATTTAACTACAGAAACGCCTAAAAAAATTGTTAGCTGAATATATATGTTAGTGTTTCTGAGTTTAATTTTTGTTAATAATTGATTACAAATCAGCTTATTTTAGAACATAAATAACACAAAGCGCGCATCCGTACACAGCATTTCCACTTTTCAGCGCAAGCTGAATTTCATTAAAATTTAACTTCAGAAACGCCTAAAAAAATATTTGTTAGCTGAATATATATGTTAGTGTTTCTGAGTTAAATTTTTATTAATAACTGATTACAAATCAACTTATTTTAGAACGTAAATAACACCAAGCGCGTACACAAGAACTCCCCACCCACTTCAAGGCGGCTCTCCGCACAATGCGAAATGAGCGGGGGCGGGCCAGGCTGGGCTCAGGGCCACCCCGGGACGAGCTGGGCTGGGGAGGGCTGTGCAGTGCGAAAAGGGCTTGTGGGTTGTACTTCTGTGGTAGTTGCACCATTTTGGCATGGCCTTTTGGCGGCAGTCTCTCGCCATATGACCGCGCTATCCGCAGTTGTAACAGTTTACAGTTGTCATGTCCACTTTCATTACATTATCTGACTTTAGGTAGCCTTCAAACTTTTCTGTCTCTTCATAGCTTCGAAGTCTGCTCTTAAACTGGGTGAACGTCAATTCTTCACTGCTCTGTGTTGTGTGAATAGCAAAAGGCTTGTATGATTCTGACAGTCCCTTCAGAATCATTGCTATTATTAGTCCGTCGCTAATAACCTCTTTTGCATTTCTCAGAGACGTTATTGCTTTTTCAGCACGTAAAACATAGTCTGTCACTGTTTCGCCGGGTTCTTTTAATAGGGACGTGAGCTCTGTGTAAAGGGCGATGATCCTGGGCTTACCCTGGCTGGCGTAATGGCCGCGTAATATCTGCAGAGCTTTCTTTCCATCGTCTGCGGCATCTCTCATGACCAACGACAGGCTCTTATCATCGAGGACCTGTATTAGTTCCGCATAACATTCTGCATTTTTCTCTTCATCTGGGTCCGCAGATAGGATGGTGTCCTTTAAGCCTAGCATTCTTAAGTAAGCAAGGAACTTTACCTCCCAAAGTTGGTAGCCTAGTTGTTTTCATCTCCGTTGAAAACTAGTCTGTCCCATCGTCCTCCCATGCGGTGCCTGGGCCCATAACCTGTTGCGTTTTCTTGTTCAGTACTCATGTTAATTAATACAGTAAACCACACTTATTTTCGTCAGATAGCTGCGTTCCTTTATTGCTAACGCCTCGTTACCAACTTCTTCTGCAGTGTTGTTAGAACAGTGCTGCTTACACACAAGAACTCGCACTCACTGCCCCTAGTGGACAATAGCAGTACAACATGCACATAAACAAAAAGGTGACAGGATACAGAACTTGTATGTGTACCTTTCAAAGTAAATTAGTAAAACATGAACACATAACACAAAATAACTCAAAGATAAGTTAATGAGAACATATTCTAACACGTGTACTCAGTCACACATGCACATAGAGATGCACACACAGGCAGAAATGGACACACACATACAGAGACACACAGAGACAGAAACGAACGCACGTCGAGTATGAATCTAGCTTAAGACACAATGGTACATGCTCTATTCAACCTCTGCTTGACTGCCTGGCTGACATCAGGGACTGGATGGCTTTAAATTTAAGTTTCAATGAAAAGAAGTCTGAAGCCATGTTGTTCCCTACCAACGACACAATCACGAACCACTGCATCAACCTTTCTGCTCTAGCCCTGTCTGAAAAAGTCACAAATCTGGGAGTGATAATGGAGCCGTCCATGAAACTCAACAGTCATGTAACCATGATCATTAAATCCTGTTTTTTCCAGCTGAGGCGACTGTCTAAGCTGAAGCCCATACTGTATTATCCAAAAATAACCTGGAGACAGTAACGTAATTCACGCATTTATTACATCCTCAGTCCTCACCTCGTTCTACAGGTGTGCAGTGGAGAGCGTCCTGTGCTCCAGCATCAACGTGTGGCATGGAGGCTGCACAGTTGCAGAGAGAAAAGCTCTGCAGAGAGTGGTGAAGGCTGCACAGAAGTCTGTGGGAGTCAGTCTCCCCACCATCACAGACATTTACACCTCCAGATGCAGAAAAAGAGCCACCTGCATCATGAAAGACCTCACTCACCCAGCACACTCACTCTTTGCACCACTCCCCTCGGGACGGAGGTTGAGGAGCATCAAATGTAGAACCACTAGACTGAGAAACAGCTTCTACCCTGAGGCTGTCAGACTCATGAATAAATAAATAATAAGAATAAACACTGCAAAATGTCACATCATACTGATACTGTACTGATCTGTTTCTTGTTGCTGCGTTCATCTGTGACCATCTGTTTCTTGTTGCTGCGTTCATCTGTGACCATCTGCTCATGTTCGTGCTGCTGTTTATAATGATGTTTTTCTACTACATTAGGGCTTAGTGTATTACTAGCTGATGTGATGTCTCTCTTAGTTAATCCTAGATGTTATTATTGTATTTCTCTTGCATTTGTTGTTGGATGTAACTGGGACCCTGTGTACATAATCTCGTTTTCAACACATGTACTACATGCGGTGCAAATGACAATAAATTCTCTCTGACTCTGACTCTGACTCTGATCTAGTCTTGATTATTGCAATTCACTCCTGTTTGATATCAGTCAGACCACCATTGCACAATTACAACTGGTCCAGAAAAGCAGCAGTCCGATTTTTTAACCAGTACAGGTAACCCTCGAGGTACGACACCTGCGACCTACGGCAACTCAGACTTACGATTTTATCATATTTAATAAAAATATGATTAAAAAAAAAAAAATATTATTTTTTTTTTTTGTGTGTTTAAAAGTTATTAATTTCATGTGTATAGCACTTTGTTGCAGCTGTGGTTGTTTTAAATGGCTTTATAAATAAAGTATAAATATTAATTTTACGTTTTGATTAGAAATTTATCGTATTATGCAACTTCCGGTTTCCGCTCGCCACTTCCGGTCGCCATTTTACAACTGTACTGCAGTCAATGGAGCTCCAGAGTCTACTGTCAGCTGGCTCCGTGTGCCCGATCAGGGTTGCCTCATACGGATAAATTAGCTGGAAACACTCGGTCAACTCTGTGGACGTCTCAGGTCCGGAGGAGCAGCCGCGGATCGCCCCGCGATCGGCGGCCACAACGCCGCCCGACATGCTAACGACAGCAGCTAACAAAGCAGCTAACACAGGCGAAGACACCGAGCCGACATGCCGCGGAGGATCCATCTGCGGCCGGGAGCTCGCCGCAAATGTCCGCCTGGCAGTCGGGGCCACCGGCTCAAAGTAAGACATTATATTTTTTATTTATTGTGCAGTTCTGTGCGTGTTTATGGCCTTAGTATGTCTGCTTGTTCAGTCTCATGCCATTAAATATGTGTGCGGCGCTCCGTTAGCGGTATAACCGCGACCTATGTCAGAAACGCGGACCTACGACAGGCATGTGTTTTTGGTCCGCGAGGTACGACAAAATCGACCTAAGTCACACACGTAGGTCCCTATCCCTGACGTAACTCGAGGGGTTGCTGTACTGTACAGTCACCAAGCACTTAGCCTATCCTAACAGTTTTTAAAGATTAAGGAGTGAGTTGAATTGTCTACCTTTCACATAAAGGGAGCTAGCTCGGAGGACAAAGAAGAAGAAAACCAGGACGAGTCCTCGCCCATGCCCCAACGGCTGCGGCTACTCCCTTTCGACGACGGACACCCACGAGGCCTGTCCTATCTGCCTAAGGATCCTGCACGCGAGGAAAGCGCTGGAATCCCCCGACTCCTGTCCCCACTGTCGTCAAATGACGGCCACAGTGAGGAAACGCCGCACGGACACGTTGGCAAAATCTATGGCAAGGACCGCGGCGAGGAAGGTCGCACGTCGCACTAACCTGCCTGCTCCAGAACCGGAGCCTGAAAACGTGGACCTGGAGTGCAGTGGCCGGGTCGGGGAGGACAACGCGTCGGACTTCTCTCTTGCTGTCGAAGACTCGACGCCAGAAGTGTCCGACATAGACGCCGAATATGGTGACAAGGGAGAAACTGTTCACTCCTCCCAGAACCTGGCGCAGAACCTTCCGGAACCGGACTTGTCTGTACCTGCCCAGTTTGACCTGTGCCATAGGGCCGCTGATACGGTACCCGCCCTACAGGTCACATGGCCGGACCCCACACCTCGCCAACAGGCTACGAGGCTAGCGGGAAACTATTTCTTCGCTAAGCAACCGACAACGTCGCAGAAAATGCTAATTTTTCCGGACTTTCTAACGGAACTCGGGGATGAAACCAATGCTGCCCAGCAAAGCCTGTCACGCTTCGGAGAAAAAAACTCGAGAGGTACTACAAGGCCCAAGGCCTCACGGCTCTCACAATGAATACGTCGAGCATGGTACAAGCCTACCTGGCGGAAAAACTACAGGATATCCAGGTAACAAAGGACGAGCAAGCCACAACCGAGGCCATAGAGGAGGCCCGCCGTGTCTCTGACCTCATGCTCAGCATGATGGGGACAGTAGCTATTTCCCAGAGCAAAGCAATGGCAGAAATAGTTGTTACCCAGCGCCATCTTTGGCTAATGCTGTCGGACCTCCCGGAAAACCAGAGGTCCACCTTCCTACAGCACCCGATCGAGTCGACGGGACTCTTCGGAAGAGCCCTGGAACGTGTCAAGACAAGGCTGAAACAAAGACGCAAAAAAGCGGATGCCCTCCACAAGGGTTTGCCAAGGAAAAAAAATTGTCCCACCAACGGAAAACACGCATTGTCTCCCACGAAAGAGACCCACTGGGGACTGTGAGGCTTTGCAATATCGTCCGAGTGCTGCTTCGACCTCTTCCTACGTAAACCAGTTCCGGACCTGATGAACCAGGACGAACTGATAATTTTACAGGTTCGTCCGCCCACGAGGTATGGGAACCTAACTTTCTGGTCCCAGTCTTTGCTCGTAGAGAATCACGAGGAGCTGGTGACATGTGTGCGCGCACCAAACATGACTCGCCTACTGTATATGTAAACAAAACAGACACTGTTTCAGACATGTACAAAAATAAAAGTACCAAAGCACAGACTGCCCTGGTTCTTGACTCGAGTCCCATTTTTATAAAACCCAGACCTCACGGTCGAACTATGAACCACAGCAAGATACACGAGATTTGTCGGATATGGCCTGATTTTGCGATATCTTCTGTTGGGCCGAGCAACCTGCTCAAAAGGGTACGAGAGGGGTCAAAGGTCACCCCTCAGACCTGAAACACGAGGAGCTACAATTCAACATGCCATCCAGGCTCAGCGCGCATGCGCAGGCTTGGGAGGTGTGTCTACCAAATGATTGGGTCATGACAACAATATGTCCCAGGCTCAAGTTGCAGTTCTCAAAGAGATTGCCCCGTTTCTCAGGGGTGTTGCAATCTAAGATCAACCTTGCACGCGCGCACGTGCTAAGGGAGGAAGTTTCATCAATGCTGAAAAAGGGAGTTATTAGTTTGGTCTCAGGACGCAAATTACGCTCTGGACACTACAGCAAGTACTTCCTGGTGCCCAAAAAGGACCGTTCCTTGAGACCGATTCTGGATCTCAGGACTCTCAATAAAAGAATTAAAACTTTCAAGTTCAGGATGCTTACACTGCGGCAAGTTCTCCAGTCTGTGAGACTAGGAGACTACGCATGTACAGTGGATTTGAAAGATGCCTATTTCCATATAGGCTTGTGGAGGAGACACAGAAAGTCCCTCCGTTTTGCATTAGAAGGTATTATGAATTCAAAGCCTAACCCTTCGGTTTAACACTAGGACTACCAAACATATGTACTTGTACATATTTTACCTATAGCTCCCATGGGAGACTGTAAAATGACAGTTTGAAGGAGCATTATCACGTCCATTGGTATGTATATGAGGCCATTTACATCACAGACTACAGAATCAGTTGCTATGGCAGATGAAGTTGCTAGGGGAGACTGCAAGTCCTGTCACCTGTCACCTATTCCACGGTCAAGGCGGGATTGCATTGGTCACTTTTATCTGAAGGGGGATTGTACAGGTGATCCCCAACTTACGAACAAGTTCCATTTCTACGCCGGTTCGTATAGCTGAAACGCCGTAAGTTGAAGCCGCCGCAAGTCAAGAACTACCTGTGTTGGCCACTTTTATCTGAAGGTGGCGGGATTGTACAGGTGGTCCCCGACTTGCGAGATTGAATTAGCATTATCACGTCCATTGGTATGTATATCAGAGAGTCAGAGTCAGAGTCAGAGAGTCTTTATTGTCATTTGCACCGCATGTGGTACATGTGATGAAAACGAGATTATGTACACGGGGTCCCAGTTACATCCAACAACAAATGCAAGAGAAAAACAGTAATAACATCTAGAATTAACTAAGAAAAACATCAACTAGTAATACCTTAAGCTCTAATGTAGTGGAAAAACATCATTATAAACAGCAGCACGAACATGAGTCTGTATGAGCAGATGGTCACAAATGAACATAGCAACAAGAAAACAGATCAGCATCAGCATGATGTGATATTTTGCAGTGATTATTCTTATTATTTATTTATTCATGAGTCTAACAGCCTCAGGGTAGAAGCTGTTCCTCAGTCTAGTGGTTCTACATTTGATGCTCCTCAACCTCCGTCCTGAGGGGAGTGGGGCAAAGAGTGAGTGTGCTGGGTGAGTGAGGTCTTTCATGATGCAGGTGGCTCTTTTTCTGCATCTGGAGGTGTAAATGTCTGTGATGGTGGGGAGACTGACTCCAACAGACTTCTGTGCAGCCTTCACCACTCTCTGCACAGCTTTCCTCTCTGCAACTGTGCAGCCTCAATGCCACACATTGATGCTGGAGCACAGGATGCTCTCCACTGCACACCTGTAGAAGGAGGTGAGAACTAGGCTGCTCAGACCAGCTCGTCTCAGCCGTCTGAGGAAGTAGAGTCTCTGATGACCTTTCTTGATCAGGCTGGTGGTGTTGTTGCTCCAACTGAGGTTATCATTCAAGTGTACACCCAAGTATTTGTAGCTGGAGACCACCTCCACCGCAGATCCACCTATGTTCAGTGGGGCATGGGTGTGTTTGTTCCTTCTGAAGTCCACAATCATCTCCTTTGTCTTCTTCACATTCATGTGAAGATTATTCTCTTTGCACCAGCTCTCCAGATGTTCCACCTCCTGTCTGTAGCTGGACTTATCATTGTTTGTGATGCATCTTACCACCGCTGTATCATCTGCAAAATTAACAATATGACAGCCTGGATGTGTGGCTGTGCAATCATATGTGAGCAGAGTGAACAGAAGAGGGCTCAGCACATACCCTTGGGATATATATATATATATATATATATATATATATATATATATATATATATATATATATATATATATATATATATATATATATATATATATATGCTCCTTTCAGCAAATTTTTGAAAGTACAGAGCTATATCTCAAGTCTCTCTCTGGTGTAAGAAAGCAACTCTCACCTGAAGAAGCAATGCTTTTGGAATGTGGAGGGTATTTGTGGGGGGAGTATGGTTCTCAGTGTGGGGGAGTGATCCTTTGTTTTGCCCTACTGGAGGTGATATGCTGGAGAAGAAAGGAAGGAATGTTTACTATTCAAACCCACAAACAAAGACCTCCAGCCCCAGGGGCCCAAACACCTAATGGAAGGTGAATACTTTAAAATTGTCATTTGACAAACTCACAGTAATTATAATAGTAGTCTGAATTTCCTGGGTTTTCCAGTTTTAAAGACTGCTCAGCGTACATTTACTAAATGTCTGGATGTAACCCTGACACCTCTTAGGAATCAAGGACTCAGGGTCTTGAATTACCTGGACGACCTGCTAATTCTGGCTGGAAGCAGAAAGCAGGCGCTGTCACACTCCCTTAAAGGTCCACTGACATGATTGTTTAATTTTCATAAAATTGCTCAAAATATATATATTTTATCATTTAAATATGTTCGTTTTTGCAAACAAAATGATAAATCACTTTAATTTTGCTTTAAAAGTGATTTTGAACTTAAAGCCGTGTTTAATCATGGGAAATCCGATTACACTCGAACGCACCATCTGTGATGTAACACTGGGCAGAGCTCTGGGCTTGTCACAGTGCGCAGGTATGAGCAGCTCGACATGAAGGAAGTCTGATCCAGCATCAGACCTAAATTAGATCCTGTTGTTTCTTGTTCCATCACCCAAACTATTTTCTGCTTCCCAAAATGAAGACAAATAGCTCAAATCTTCACATAGATTGCTAAATTTGTCCAGTTTTAAATTGTCCGCTATTAAAGAGACCAGAGCCCTCTGCCCAGTGTTACATCACAGATGGTGCGTTCGAGTGTAATCGGATTTCCCATGATTAAACACGGCTTGAAGTTCAAAATCACTTTTAAAGCAAAATTAAAGTGATTTATCATTTTGTTTGCAAAAACGAACATATTTAAATGATAAAAAATATATATTTTGAGCAATTTTATGAAAATTAAAAAATCATGTCAGTGGACCTTTAACACCAGTACTACCAAAGTTTATGTACTACCTTAATACTCATGCACATAAACTGTGCATGAGTATTAAGGTGATCTCTCACCTGGAGTCTCTCGGTTTTGTCATAAACCTACAGAAAAGCGATCTGACTCCGTCACGGGTTACCGTATTTCTGGGTATACAGATTGACACTGTCCAATACAGAGCATGGCTCTCGAAGGAAAGAGTCTCCTCCATTCGCCATTGCCTAGGAAGATTTAAACTGGACCAACGGGTCCCTGTGAAAACCTGCCAATGCCTGTTGGGCCTCTTGGCAGCAGCCATTCCTTGTGTGCCACATGCATTATTGAAAATGCGGGCCATACAGGTATGGTTTAACCAACAAATACAACCCGCTCTGCCCAAACAAGCAGAAAAGGTTAAAATAGACCCAGAGTGTCTAAAGGCCCTGGAACCTTGGAGAGATCCATACATTTTCACGGAAGGGGTCTAACTGGGAAGGGTGTCGTCCCGTGTAGTCATCACGACGGACGTCTCAAAAACAGGATGGGGAGCGATCTGCAGGAACCAGAACGCCCGCGGCCTTTGGAACAAGCAGGAAGCCAAATTACATATGAACTTCCTGGAATTACTGGCCGTATTCCTGTCATTAAAATACTTCTTCAGTAAAGGTCTGGTTGCCGAGCATCATATCAGATAACAGGACCATGGTGTCCTTCATAAACAGAGAGGAAGGGACGAGATCCCGGGCCCTCCTCGATCTGACACGGAGGATGCTCACGTGGTGTGCTCCAAGAGTTCTGTCACTTAGGGTGACTCATGTCCCTGGTGATCTGAATTATGGAGTGGATGCCCTTTCAAGAGGGCCTTTGTTGGTGTCGGAATGGAGCCTGAACCCATGGATTGTGGAACAGGTATGGTCACGTTTCGGCAGAGCCTCTGTGGACCTGTTCGCCTGCAGAGTTAGCTCACACTGTGACCTCTATTTCTCCCTGAAGGAGACATATGCTCCTTTGGGGATAGACGCTCTGGCACATGATTGGCCAGCAGGAGTGCTCTACTACAACTTTCCACCTGTCCCTCTGATCGGGGCGACATTGGAACGGGTAAGACGGGGAGCCCTCTCCTTGATTCTCATAGCTCCCAGATGGCCACAGAAACCATGGTTTCCGGAGCTGATCTCAATGTTGTCAGGAACACCATGGCAATTGCCTCCTCATAGGGACCTACTGACTCAGGCACGTGGACAACTTCTACATCCACGTCCAGGGTTATGGCAACTCTCAGCCTGGCCTCTGAAATGTACTGGCTGAAAGCCTACGGTTTTGGTTTTTTTGTCCCGACGCAAGCAGCAATAACATTCACAAGGGTTTCCCTTGATGTTTATGTTTTTTGCCTGGGAGACGTATAATGGAAAGGTTTCCCCTCTCCTTGACTGATCTCCTACATCAGGATGGGCTCCACTTGTCAGTCGGGCTGTGAAAACAACAACAAAGGAGGAAAACATTGCTCCTCCTGCTCAAAGGGAAACAGGAGTCGATGAGTACTCATGCTACTGGAGCACGCTTGGGCTGTTTCTGTAATGGTTTCTAGGTAACCCAGTTTGTAACGAGACCCAGAACGACACAAGGCACGAGAGTACAAAAAGAACAGTGTTTATTATTTACAGTGGTTTAAAGTACAACGTGGTTCATCTGGAATCCCTGGAGGAGGAAGGAGGAAGCAGAACGTCAGAAGGAGTAGGCCAGGGGCAGTTGTGAATGTTGGTTTTCAAATGTTTGTTTGTTCTTACAGATGAGGAAGGGAGATGGGTTCCATGAACATCCAATAACTCCAATTGATTCCAAAGGGCAAAGAAGGCAGGCAAGTGGCTGGAGGGCACGGCACGAGGAACAGGATCCAGATCCAAAATCAGACGCGATGACTGTAGGCACATAAGAACAAGGTAAGTCTCTTTGCAATAAACACAAGACTGGCTAGAAGCACGATTTACCATAACAAGAATCAATGCTTCAGCGATGAGTAGTACTCGACTGCAGCCTTAAATAGGAGTGTAGCTCATCAGGTGGATGACCGTCAGCTGAGGGTGATTGGCGGCCATCTTGGAGCTGCAGAGAGTGCCACTCTTACAGTACCCCCCCTCAAGGGTCGCCTCCTGGCGACCGGAAGCGCTTCTCAGGGTGAGCCTTGAAGAACGAGGTGATCAAACTAGGGTCCAAGATGAAAGAGCGTGGAATCCAAGAACGCTCCTCAGGACCATAGCCCTCCCAATCCACCAGGTACTGAAAACCCCTCCCCCGGCGACGGACATCCAGAATGGCGCGCACCGTGTACGCCGGATGGTTGTCGATGAGACGGGCCGGAGGAGGCAGGTCGGCAGGCGGGCACAGAGGACTCACAGAAACAGGCTTGAGCTGAGAAACATGGAATGTTGGGTGAACCCTCATGGAGTCAGGAAGCCGGAGACGCACCGCAGATGGGTTGATGATCTTGACCACCGGAAATGGCCCGATGAAACGAGGGGCCAGTTTCCTAGGGGTGTCCTTCAGGGTAATGTTCCTGGTGGAAAGCCAAACCCTTTGACCCACCGTATAAGAAGGAGCCGAAGAACGATGACGGTCCGCCATCTTCTTGTTCTGGTCAGCCGTGCGGAGAAGCGCCGCCTTCGCCTGACGCCAAACGCGTCGACAGCGGCGAAAATGGTGCTGCACAGAAGGCACCGAGATGTCCGTCTCCTGGCTGGGGAAGAGAGGAGGTAAGTAACCCAGGGAAGCCTCGAAAGGTGACATACCAGTGGCCGCAGATCTGTGGGCGTTGTGGGCATACTCCACCCAAACCAGATGTTGACTCCAGGCAGACGGGTTACATTCCACAAGACATCTCAGAGTGGACTCGAGTTCTTGATTACAACGTTCTGCCTGGCCGTTAGATTGCGGGTGATAGCCCGAGGTGAGGCTGGTGGATGCCCCTAAGGAGGAACAAAAACAGCGCCAAACCTGGGAGATGAATTGGGGACCTCTGTCCGACACCACGTCAGAGGGGATGCCGTGGATACGGAAAACGTGTTGTACCAACAGTCGAGCCGTCTCCATGGCGGAAGGCAACTTCGGTAGAGGGATGAAATGGGCAGCTTTGGAAAACCTGTCAATCACTGTAAAAATGGCTGTGTTACCGTCTGATGGGGGTAGACCAGTGACAAAATCCACGGCAATGTGCGACCAAGGACGGCTGGGTGTGGGCAGAGGCAGAAGAAGGCCCGCAGGGGGCTGAGTCCCAGATTTGTTCCTGGCACAGGTGGAACAAGCTGCAACAAACTCTTTGACATCGTGCGACAATGTAGGCCACCAGAAATGGGTCCTTGTTAGAGAGAGCATACGGGCAACCCCAGGATGACATGAGAGCTTATTTGTGTGTATCCACTCGAGTACCTTCGACCTCATGGATGAGGGGACGAAGAGCGTCCCAGGAGGACCAGTGCCCGGATCCGGTTCCAACAGGTGAGCCTGTCGAACCTCCTTAGCGATGGGCCAGGTGAGGGTACCCACGATGCAGACCGGGGGTATGATGCTTTCAGCAGTTTCGGGAGAGTCTGGAGGAGAGAACTGACGTGACAGGGCATCAGGCTTAATGTTTTTGGAACCTGGTCTGAAAGTCAAAGAATAATTAAAACGATTGAAGAAAAGTGACCAGCGTGCCTGTCTAGGGTTCAATCGTTTAGCGTCTCGGAGGTACGTAAGATTCTTGTGGTCAGTCCAAATGAGAAAAGGTACCTCCGTTCCCTCAAGCCAATGACGCCACTCCTCTAATGCCAACTTCACCGCAAGCAGTTCCCTGTTGCCCACGTCGTAGTTCCTCTCGGCTTGCGACAGTCGACGAGAGTAGAAGGCACAAGGGTGTACCTTATCGTCCGTGGGTGACCTCTGGGACAACACAGCGCCCACCCCGGTATCGGATGCATCCACCTCGAGGATGAACTGACGAGCCGGGTCTGGGTGGCAGAGGATGGGTGTGGAGGAGAAAAGGACTTTTAGCTTACCAAAAGCAGAGTTGGCTTCAGGAGTCCACCGAAATGCTCTGCTAGTGGAG
This sequence comes from Garcialebias charrua, assembly GCA_038048925.1. Classification (NCBI taxonomy): domain Eukaryota; kingdom Metazoa; phylum Chordata; class Actinopteri; order Cyprinodontiformes; family Rivulidae; genus Garcialebias; species Garcialebias charrua. The sequence goes on from JBBPBX010049619.1 coordinate 25,272, forward strand.
GTGAGCTGAG
>JBBPBX010049620.1:0-25281 GCA_038048925.1 Garcialebias charrua
CGGATGCACCAGCCTCTGTCTGAGAGTCCGGCTGGGTTTGAAGTGTACTGGGATGTTGTGTTTGTTAAAAATCCTTCTGAAATTCTCTGAGACTCCAGCAACATAAGGAATGACAATGTTTTTCCGTCTGTTAGACTTTTTCTGTTCATTATTGTGTTTAACAGATTTCCTTGCTGACTTGACAAACGCCCAGTTGGGATATCCACATGATTGCAGAGATTTTTTGATGTGTTTCTGTTCCTTTTCCTTCCCTTCTGTCCTTGTGGGGATGTGTTCTGCCCGATGCTGTAAAGTTCTGATGACAGAAAGTTTGTGCTCCAGTGGATGGTGAGAGTCGAACAGGAGATATTGGTCTGTGTGGGTTGGTTTTCTGTAAACTTCAATGTTGAGACTGTCATCTCCCTCCATATGCACCAAACAGTCCAAAAAAGGCAGCTTATTGTCGTTAGCATCCTCTCTGGTGAACTTGATGTTGTTATCAACAGAGTTAATGTGTCTGGTGAACGCTTCCACCTCCCTGGCTTGGATTTTGACACAGGTATCATCCACGTATCTGAACCAATGGCTTGGAGTTGTCCCCTCATAGGAGTTTAGGGCTCTCTGTTCCACTTCCTCCATGTAGAGGTTTGCAACAATGGGTGACACTGGAGATCCCATGGCACAGCCGTGCTTCTGTCTGTAAAAACTGTCATTGAACTTGAAATAAGTGGTGGAGAGGCAGAGATCCAGCAGGGTGCAGATGTGGTCTGGGGTTAAGTTGGTCCTTTTGTCCAAATCCTTGTCCTGTAGAAGTCTTTTTTTGACAGTTTCTATTGCTTCAGAAATGGGTATGCATGTGAACAGGGAAGTCACATCATACGATACAAGAGTTTCTCCCGGGGTCAGCTTCAAATGTTGAACTTTGTTGGTGAAATCAATGGAGTTTTTAATATGATGAGGTGTGTTTCCAACCAGAGGAGCTAAAATACCAGCCAGATGTTTAGCAACATTGTATGTCACTGAGTTCATGCTGCTCACGATGGGTCTGAGAGGTGTACCTTCTTTGTGTATTTTTGGAAGTCCATACAGACAAGGAGTGGCCTCCCCCGGGTACAGTCTATAATACAATGATCGATTGATTGTTTTCTCCTTTTCGAGTTTTTGTAGACAATCAATGACTTTCTTTTTAAAGGTGTTAGTCGGGTCCCTCTTCAGGTGCTCATAGGTGTTACTGTCATTCAGTAGAGCGGTTATTTTATCCTGGTAGTCCGACGTGTTGAGTATTACTGTGCATCTTCCTTTGTCCGCTGGTAAAATGGTGATGTTTTGGTCTTGGCTGAGTGATGTTATGGCTCTCCTTTCCTGTGGTGTGAGATTTGAGGGAGGTAGTTTGGCACTGGAGAGGGTAGCTGATAACCAGCTGAACCTGGTTTCAAACAAGAATCGCACGGAAGGAATTTCACTGATTTTTTCAGCTGCCTTTTGTTTGATTGACCTCGTGGTTTGGGGGGGGGAAGTGTACCTGGCCGAACCTGGACCAGAACAAAAACCGAGTTGGCTGTGGGGGACTTTGTTTGCATTAAAGCCGTTCTCAACTGTGACCCGTTACCCAAAGAGGAGGGTCTGTACATCTCCGCTCCGTGGGACCGCGGTGGGAGCCGGTGGGAACCGCGCTCTGTGCTCAGCTGGAGAGACGCGCGGCTGAGCACGGCTGCTTTCAAGTGCCGCTGATCTGGATGGGAGCAGGACTGGGTGAGCACAACTGAACCGAGCTGAGGATCAATTGAAGCTGAAAGCTTCACCCCCTCCATTGAGACTTACAGTTTTTTTATTCATGTTTCATTTATTCTTGGAGGTGGTTTTTTGGGGCTGAAGAGGGAACAGCCACATAATAAATATCTTACCTGCTGTAGATAACTCGTTAAAGAGCCTCATTTGGCAGAATCCAGTTTCTCAATAACAAATATCTTATCTGTTGTAGATAACTCTTTAAATAGCCTCATTTTTTGAGAAACCAGTGCCTCAAAAATATATATATTGTGGTGGACCACTAGGGGGCTCTACTCACACTCAGTGGACCGAATGTATTACAGGATGCTTTTATTGTGAAAGGTCCAGAGGACCGGATGTTATGTGGATATATAAAGGTCCCTCTTGTAAATGAGTCCCCGTGACTCAACGAGGCTAGCCTGTATAAATAAAGGTTGAATGAATAAAGCAGTGTTGGGCGGGTTCCCGCCAGTTTAGTAAGAGTTGATTAAAAGGTGAAGTTCTGCAGCCTGTCTCCTGTGTCGTCTCTTCACCCCCTCTTACACTGGTGACCCTCGTGAACTGAATATGTCGACGTCTGACGCTTCAGCCAGCTCTCTTCAGCTGTCCACGGCTGTGGAACCTACACAGGCGGCCCCGCTCGCTTTTTCGGTGGCCGTCAAAATACCGGACTTCTGGTTGCACGCGCCCCAGTCCTGGTTCGCCCACATCGAATCACAGTTTGCTCTTCACGGGATTTCTGTTGACGACACCAAATACCACCATGTGGTTGCTTCGCTGGATCCGCTGACAACCCAGCGGGTAATGAGCCTGCTACAAAACCCTCCAGCACAAGGAAAATACGACGCCCTCAAGAAGCTTCTTCTGCGGCGCTACACACTCTCAGAGGCGGAGCGCGCTGAGAAACTATTTTCCTTCTCCGGTTTGGGTGACGGAACAGCTCTCGAGCTCGTGGAGAGCATGTTGTCCTTGCGGGGATCAGACGACTGCGAGTTCCTCTTCCGCCACCTCGTCCTCCGCCAGCTTCCAGCTCCTGTGCGAACCGCCTTGGCCAACTCCCCGTTTCTGCAGGAGAAGGATTACCGCTCGCTGGCCGAAGAAGCCGACCGCATCATTCTAACCGCGAGGACCTTCGCGGTACAGGCGGTGGTCCCTGGATCTCCAGCAGCGCCCGAGTTTCGAGCGACGCACACAGCGCCGGACGAGCCAGCGGTGGTGGCAGGAGTCGCTAGCCGCAGGCGGGCAGGTCCCGTTCTTTGTTCCTACCACGCGCGTTTTGGCGCCAAAGCACGACGGTGCGTCCCGCCGTGCAGCTTCAAGCCGCAGGGAAACGAGACCGCCAACAGCCGCTAGCAGTCGCAGCCGTTGGCGAGAAGGAAAGGCTGCTTTTCATCGAGGACTCGAAGTCAGGGAGGCGGTTCCTGGTGGACTCGGGGTCGCAGAGGAGCCTCGTCCCCCCGACTGGCTCCGACAGGTTGGCTGAAGGCTGCGGGCCACAGCTAACCGCGGCGAATGGCTCTCCCGTCAAGACGTTTGGCGAAAGGTTGGTGACTGTGCGTTTCCATGAACGGGACTTCCGGTGGAACTTTGTGGTAGCTGCTAGCTCGGTCCCTATTTTAGGGGCTGATTTTCTTTGTGCTCACGGGCTCCTTGTTGACATTGCTAACAGACGTTTGATCGACGCTGTGTCTTTTTCGTCACTGCCTTGTAAGACGCGAGGAGCTGGGCCTTTAATGCATGCTAACTTTTTAGTTTCGGGTAATGTGTTTCAGCGTTTATTGTCTGAGTTTCCCTCGCTGACTGTTCCTGATTTTGCAACCACAAACACAAAACATGGGGTCGAACATTATATTCCCACAACGGGGCCCCCGGTGTTCGCACGTGCACGCCGCCTCGATGCTACTAAGCTAGCAATCGCACAGGAAGAGTTTGCTAACATGGAGCGTTTAGGCATCGTGCAGCGCTCAAACAGTCCGTGGGCCTCCCCCCTCCACATGGTGCCCAAGGCAGATGGCAAATGGCGGCCATGTGGAGATTTCCGCCGCCTCAATAACATCACAGAGAACGATCGTTATCCCATCCCCCACATCCAGGATTTTTCAGTGCACCTGGCTGGGACCTCCATTTTTTCTAAAGTAGATTTAGTACGGGGATACCACCAGGTTCCTGTGCATGTGGAGGATGTCCCTAAGACCGCTGTTATCACGCCTTTCGGCCTGTTTGAGTTTTTGCGCATGCCTTTTGGTCTTAAAGGTGCAGCACAAACATTTCAGCGGTTGATGGATTCAGTCCTAAGGGGTCTGTCCTTCGTATTTGTGTACTTGGACGACATCCTGGTGGCTAGCAGCTCGGCTGAGCAGCACCTGTCCCACCTCCGTGAGGTTTTTCAGCGCCTGGCAGCACATGGCCTGATTGTAAACACAGCGAAATGCCAGTTTGGGCTGCCAGTCATTGACTTTTTGGGCCACCGCATTTCCGCAAGTGGCGCCGTCCCGTTACCAAACAAAGTGCAGGCGGTGTCAGATTTCCCACAGCCCCAGTCTGTTAAAGCGCTACAAGAGTTTTTGGGAATGGTTAACTTCTATAACCGTTTCCTCCCCAGGGCAGCACAACTGCTGAGTCCGCTCTATAGAGCGCTGAAAAAGAAAAAGCCCAACGACAGCGTGGACTGGACACCAGAACGCCTACAGGCATTTGGTGACGCTAAAGCTGCACTGGCCACTGCTGCCCTTTTGGCCCATCCATCCCCAGCGGCGCAAATAGCTTTAACAACCGACGCATCTGATGTTGCGGTGGGGGCTGTGTTAGAACAGCAGGTTTCCGGGGTTTGGCAGCCGCTTGCATTTTTCAGCCGTACGCTGCGGGACAATGAGCTGAAATACAGTGTTTTTGACAGAGAGTTGCTGGCGCTTTACCTGGCTACACGCCATTTCAGGTTTTTCCTGGAAGGCCGCCAGTTCACTGCATACGTTGACCACAAACCCCTGGTGTTTGCTATGTCAAAAATTTCTGACCCCTGGTCTGCTCGCCAGCAACGCCACCTCGCAGCGGTGTCTGAATTTACTACAGACATTCAGCATGTGGCTGGAAAATCCAATGTGGTGGCTGACTGTCTCTCCCGGGTGCTGATCGCTCCCGTGTACGTTGGCATCGATTTTTCTGCTATGGCTGCGGACCAACGTAGCGACGCAGAAATACTCGAGCTCCAGTCCGGCCCCACAGGCCTCGAGTTGGAGGAAAGGCGGGTGAATGACGGAGGTCCTCTCCTGCTCTGTGACGTATCTACGGGCAGGCCCCGCCCCCTGGTTCCAGTTTCATGGCGACGCCGCGTTTTTGACTCCTTACATTCCCTTTCTCACCCAGGTGTTAGAGCCTCTGTGAAACTGGTCAGCTCAAAGTTTGTTTGGCCCGGTCTGCGTAAAGCAGTTAAGGAGTGGGCAGCAGCGTGTGTTCCATGCCAGCGTGCTAAGGTCAACAGGCACACCAAAGCACCGTTGGAACCTTTCCCCATCCCAAGTCGGCGGTTTGATCATGTGCACGTAGACCTAGTAGGCCCTCTGCCTCCATCACAGGGTTTTACTCATCTGCTGACTATGATAGACCGGACCACCAGGTGGCCAGAGGTGGTTCCTCTGACGTCCACAACATCTGCAGTGGTGGCCCGGGCCTTTTTGTCTACCTGGGTTGCACGTTTCGGCCCCCCTTCAGACATTACATCGGACAGGGGCCCGCAGTTTGTTTCGGAGCTTTGGTCTACCATGGCCAAGGGTCTGGGGACTAACGTTCACAGGACCACCGCTTACAACCCCCAAGCTAATGGTTTGTGTGAACGGTTTCACAGGTCATTGAAAGCTGCACTTCGTGCTGCATTGACCGGTGACAACTGGATTGACCGCCTTCCCTGGGTTTTGTTGGGGTTGCGTACCGCAACCAAAGAAGACCTGAGCTCTTCCCCGGCTGAAATGGTTTACGGTCAGCCTGTGCGCGTCCCCGGTGAGTTTTTACCTGAGGTACCCTCACCACAGTTCGCTCCACCGTTGCTCCATCTTTCACCTCAGGAGGCCCCTTTTCGTGTCCCCGGTCCGGTACACCATTGTTTACCGCAGTCATTTGTCCCTAAGAGTCTGGAGTCCTCTAAATTTGTTTTTGTCAAACACAATGCACACAGGACACCACTACAGCCTTTGTATGATGGACCGTTTCGAGTTCTTCAACCAGGTCCGAAACATTTCATTTTGGATTTAGGGGGTCGTACTGAGACTGTCTGTATTGATAGGCTTAAACCAGCTCATGTTATGTCAGATGATCAGGTTGTTACGGCCCAAGCTCCTCGCAGAGGCAGACCTCCATCCACATTATTAACGGACGGCGGTCCTTCTTCCGGAAACTCTCAACGTCCATTGGAGCCCGAATCTTCTGCAGACCCTCCTCGTAGCCCTCCACTTCATCAGACTGGTTCTGCAGGGCCCAGGTTCAGCCGTTCTGGTCGTTTGATCAAACCTAAAATGCGGGACTAGTGATGGACCTTACTGGGTGTTCTGGGGGGGCGTGTGTGGTGGACCACTAGGGGGCTCTACTCACACCCAGTGGACCGAATGTATTACAGGATGCTTTTATTGTGAAAGGTCCAGAGGACCGGATGTTATGTGGATATATAAAGCAGTGTTGGGCGGGTTCCCGCCAGTTTAGTAAGAGTTGATTAAAAGGTGAAGTTCTGCAGCCTGTCTCCTGTGTCGTCTCTTCACCCCCTCTTACAATATATATCTTACCTGCTGTAGATAACTCTTTAAAGAGCCTCAATTGGAGAAAACAGTCATTTTTATTGAAAACATCCAACTGGCTCAGACAACAGAGAGGACATTAAGCAGAGTGACGGGATGTGAAGCGCAAAGGATCAGGATCATCATTGTTTCGGTGCCTATTTCATACTGCTGTGAGCGGTTTGTGGATCAGACGAGCAGAGAGTGAAGCGCGGAGGAACAGGATCATCATTGGTGCCTGTTTCACACTGTTGTGAGCTGTTTCTGGATCAGATGAGCAGAGTGTGACGTGTATCGCTGCGGATCAGGAGCTGCGTTGTTGGTGTTGTTCACGCTGTTGTCCCTTCCCTTTACTGACGTGTAACAGGCTACAACCATGCCCTTAATTTCAGGAGGCCTTTCTGGCAGCTCACTCGTTTGCTATAAATTGCATGTTTCTTTCCGTTGATTTTGGATCCAGCTTGTGTCCATCATGGCCACATCCATTCATATTCTCAAGGAGGCTGGATCCCCCTCACACAAACTGCAGTTGGGCCTCCACAACGGAATTGTTTGACCACTTAATTTGTGACGCTTTATGGTCTGAGACTTTTCTGCATCATTCATATTACTGTCATTATTTTCAGTTCTCAGACTACCTGGAATCACTGAATCTTATCAACACATCTGGATCTGCCCATCACTGCAGCTTTCATTGTTTTTGGGTTCTGAATGATCGTGTCTTCATTAATGTTTCACATGGTTCAATTATGGGGGCAAAATGTCACACTGTTAACTCCTGTAATTACACATCAGTGACAAAGAAGTCAAGTAAATGTCTGATATTAATGTTGTTATTGATCTCAGGGATTCAGCCCAACCCAGGGCCAATCACTAACTACTGTACACCTAATGAGTTTAAAAATATTTCAGGTCTCCGTTTTCTGCATGTAAACGCTCGTAGCCTTCTAAAAAAACTTGATGAACTGAAAATCCTAATCACTTCTTCTGGGGCAGATGTGATCGTTATCTCTGAAACTTGGCTCAAAAATTCTGTTTTGAAAAATGACCTGGCAATCAATGAATTTAAGATCTATCGTTGTGATCGTAATAAAAAGGGAGGTGGAGTCGCTATTTACATCAGAGACTCTTTGGCTGCCAGGATTGCGTCTAAAAAAACAATCGCAAACCAGTTTGAGGCTTTAGCTGTGAACATCAGTTTGAAAGGAGGTCAGCCCTTAACTGTTGTAGGTTGTTATCGTCCCCCCTCCGCAACACCTGAAGCTCTATCCTCCCTGACTGAATTCATAGGAAATTTAAAACACAATGAGATTGTTATGGCAGGAGATTTCAACATTGATTGGAATAAGTCGACCCTCAAGGAATGTTGCCTATCTCTCAATCTAACACAACTTATCGATTCTCCCACCAGACCAAACATAAAATGTCCCGAAAAATCTTCCACCTTAGATCTGTTTTTCACAAATGCACCTCACAAATTTCCTGGTATAGGTGTATTTGCTAACGTTTTGAGTGATCATTCCGTAATAGCAGCTCTTACAGGGTATATGCAGGAATAATGAAGTTAATTTCAATACCTTTTCAAGACTTTTTAAAGACCTTCCAAAATAAATTCAAGACCTTATCGTCACTTTGTTTTATTAAGCAACAAATCTTTGATTTACAAAACTGCTGTTGTTTTCAATTAAATCCGTGAATCTCAAACCTACAACAGAACTGAGATACAGTGGAAAGAAAAAAGTTCAAAAGAAGAAACTGAACCACGACTAGGTTTAAGAAAATATAGCTTAGGTTACAACAAGACTCGTAGCTATTTTAAAGTAACTTGGTTGAACAATGGCGACTAAGAAATAAACACGGTTATTCTCGGCGACAGGCCTCAGCCATTCTTGAAAATCAGGCATCTCCAACCAGGAGTCAGAAAACTTGCATTTACCCATTGTTCTCACGGTCTCGCGGCAACTTACTCGAACACACAGACTCAACTTGGAGATAAAGCAGCCGTGCATGAGTACAAGATAGGCCTAGCCGTAAAGGCTGTTGTAACCTGACACTCTAAATTTGTGCGAAGCAGTTTCCGAATCCTCCGCGGTGAGGAAAACAAATATTAGTCATACATACTTTTTGCTGTCAAATTATTTAAAGCTAGAATAACAGCAAAAAAAATTAATACCACATCAAATCGCTTTCAAGACTTTTTAATACTTTTCAAGACCCTTAATTTTCCCAAAATTGATTTATCAACTTTTAATAACTTTCAAGACCCTGCATATACTCTGTCTTAGATCTACTAAACTTCCACCTGCTAAGCCAAGAATAATCCAAAAAAGGGATTTCAAACGTTTCAGTGAACAGTCATTCCTTTGGGATCTATCCCACTTTGACTGGCAACGTATCCTACAAATCAATGATGTGAACACCGCTTGGAACTATTTTCATGATAGTTTCATTTACTTTGTAAACAAACACGCTCCTTTCCGGCAGTTCAGGATAAAGGGCCGTGACAGCCCCTGGTTTACTCCTGAACTAGCTGATCTCCTGCACTGGAGAGATCATCTTTGGGCCGCAGCAAGAAAATCACACTCAGACACTGACTGGTTGAAATTTCGGCAGCTAAGGAATAAATGCACATCTGCCATCAAAGCCGCAAAACGTAACTACTTCTTATCTCAGACCTCCAAAAATCTAAACGATCCTAAAAAATTCTGGAAAACCATTAAATCTCTCTCAGGCACCCCCCAATCATCTGACCTCCCATCACAATTTCTTGTTGACTCTGTTCCTGTGTCAAATAAGCACGAGATCCTGAACTGTTTCAATAAACATTTTGTTGCTTCTAGTTCATTATTTGACACAGTTACAAATGGAAAATCAGCCACTTTATCTAATAATCAAACTTCTACAAATCAAATCCCTCCTACAAGTCAACCATCTGTTAATCACACCTTCTCTTTTTCTCCGTTCTCAGTCAGTGAGGTAAATAAACTGTTAAATGATCTTGATCCTAAAAAATCTGCAGGTCCAGATGAACTTCCACCTTATTTCTTAAGGCTGGCTGCTCATATCATCACAGTCCCTGTGACCCACATCTTTAAAGCTGCTATATGTAACTTTTCTAACAATATATTTTTAACATATTTCTTCACTCTGTCACTAGATTGATGTTAGAGAGGTAATCTCTGAAAAAAACAAAAAAAAAATATTGTCCCCTTGCTTCTCCAGGTGGTAAATAAGCATTTCTAAAAAGAAAAAGTGACCCGCCATTTTCCAGCCAATAAAAACAAAGTTTGTAACCAGCCAATAAAAACCGAGCTTGAATTTGAATCAGCCAATAAAAACAGAGCTTGAATTTGAATTTTAACAGACCACAAGGGGGCAGAGCCATATATGGCTCTGAGGGGGAGGGATCAGAATGCTTTGCTTGTTGAAATTTTTTCTAAGTGCTGATGTTCTACAGAAACTGCAGACTGAACCTTTAATCTATCCATAAGCCAAAACACCATTCCGGATGCTTGGAAAACAGCCTTTGTTCTTCCTTTGCTGAAGGGAGGTGACCCCACCTCACTGAACAATTATCGACCGATCTCTAAACTCTGCATCTTAGCCAAGGTTCTAGAAAAACTGATAAACTCTCAGATCAAAAATTATCTGGACTCATTTAACATCTTACCTCTCCATCAATCTGGTTTCAGGAAAAAACACAGCACAACAACTGCTTCTCTGAAGGTTCTGAATGATGTTGTTGAAGCATTGGATGCTAAGGATTATTGTGCTGCACTTTTCTTAGATCTGTCTAAAGCTTTTGACACTGTGGATCATAACATCCTGTGTCATAAGCTCTCAGAAATCGGTTTCTCTGATCACACCATCGGTTGGTTTTCTAACTATCTTTCCAATCGGAGGCAATGTGTTCAACATAACGGTACTTCTTCCAGCTATTTAACAGTTAAAAATGGTGTACCACAAGGCTCAGTTTTAGGACCAACTCTTTACAATCTACATAGCTAATGTAGGTCACTGCATCCCTGATGCATCCTTACATTTCTATGCTGATGATACAGTTGTTTACTGCCGAGCTAAAACAGTAGCTAAGGCTTTCCAGTTACTGCAATCCGCTTTTGACATCATCCAGTCAGATTTGTTCCGTCTCAAACTTGTCCTAAATGCTGATAAAACAAAAGGGATGTTTTTTTCAAATAGGAAGGCGGTTCCAGCAGATCCTCCTCTGATTTTATCTTCAAATGGTGTCCCTATTGAGTTTGTTGATTCCTATAAATATCTGGGTATCCTGATCGATTCACATCTCTCTTTTAAACTCCACGTGGAAAACCTAGTGAAGAAACTGAAAGTTAAACTGGGTTTCTTTTTCAGAAACAAATCATGTCAACCTAGTGAAGAAACTGAAAGTTAAACTGGGTTTCTTTTTCAGAAACAAATCATGTCTAACACTGAATGTTAGGAAACGCCTTGTATCTGTGACTTTCCTTCCCTCCATTGATTACGGTGACATTCTCTACATGAATGCTCCTACAAGCACCCTGCGGATGTTGGATGTTGTCTATCATGGTGCACTAAGATTCATAACTGGCTGTGATTATCGTACCCACCACTGCACCCTGTATTCACTGGTTAACTGGACATCATTAACCTCACGCAGACTCTTCCACTGGTACATTTTCATCTTTAAATCACTTCTTGGTCTGCTGCCCTCATACATCTCCTCCTACATGTCTTTGCGTGAGTGCAGCTACAGTGTGCGCTCTCAGGACATGATTACCTGCAGTGTTCCGTCAGTGAGGACTGAACTTGGAAAAAGGGCCTTCTCCTACTCCGCTCCTGCTTCATGGAATATCTTACAAAAAGATCTGAAGCTCTCGACCTTGACTTCTCTAAATGGTTTTCAGAATCTGTTGGAATCCTGGCAAAAACCAATGCAGATTTGTTCCTGTCTTTGATTTTATACGTCTACCTTATGTTTTGCTCGTTTTTTGATACTTTGTTTAAAAAAAAAAAAGTCTTTCTTTCTTTTGTTTTTTCTCTTTTTTGTTTTCTATTGTTTATTGTTTGTTTATTGTTTAAGGAAATTCTACCATTGCTGTTCATCGTTCTTTAGTTTTAGCAGGTCGCTTTCGTAAATGAGCCCATGAGGTTCAATAAGATTTACCTGACTAAATAAAGGTTGAATGAACTGTGTAAAATGTTTTATATTTTTCTCATTAGATTTTTTAAACTATTTTCTTTGGTTACAATGGTTATTCACTGCTTTAAAAAATAACAGTCAAGTAAGATTTCGAATCTGTCTTTTTCTCCGAAATGAACGTGCCCCTCTGACAAAACTTCTGGCCCCAGCTTGGCCCCACCAGTACAACTGGTCTAGAACCGCCACTGGGAAGAAGACAGCTACTATCTCTGTCCCAGACTGGAAATAAAACACAAAGCGGTAAAAAAAACAGAGTTAATAAGATTATAATTTTAAATTTAAAAAAGTTAATTAGATAATAATAATAAAACAACAATACCTCTTCTTGAACGGTTGAGGTGGTTAAATCTCTCGGTCATCATCAACATCATCAGGGAAGGGCTTTAATCAGCTCCAGGGCTTGATGACAATATAAGGTTTAACTTTTTCATAAAGTGTTGACGTGATGGATGTCGTAGCGACTAGGGCTGGGCGATATGGAAAAAATCATATATCACGATATGGACTTTTTTATATCACGATAACGATATATATCACGATATATACAACACGATGTGTGTGTGTGTTGTACAGGAAAAATTTGGACCAAAGTTTTTTTATTTTATTATTTTACTACAGATAGTTACAATTATAAGAATGTGAACAAAAAGAACAAGGAAATTTGGACCAAAGTAGAAACTAGATCTACCTAAGATCTACCTTAATTCAAGGAGTACGATTATGGAATGACTTAATGACAAATGACAAATGTTAAGGAAGCCAAATCATTCCTTGTATTTAAGAAACTGGTAAAAAATGAATTGCTAAAAAAAATATAAATGAATCTAATTTAATGTGTGATATATGTGAATTGAAAATTGACTGAGTTATTTACTTATTTTGTTATTATAGAAAATATTGTTTGAACTGTTATTAGATGAATAAGGAGCAGATTTAATAAGATTTATTCTTCATCTGCTACCTTTCATTTCATTTTTTATTTTTTTTCCATTATGAATATGTTAATTGTTGTATTTCATATTATAAAATGAATAAACTAACAAACAAACAAACAAACAACTCCTTTTCTACTTTGGTCCAAATTTTTCCTGCAGGTGGCGGTAAAACAACAGCTGCTAATAAAACTCACGAAGAAGAAATCCGCTCTGAAGTTTGAGTAAACAAAGCAAGAAACAGAAAAGAGAAAACGTTGCGTTTGATTGCGGTTCTGTTGTGTCTCTGGTCTGTTTTGTATTGGTTAACTGGACCCGAGTTCGGACTCGGTTGGACTCTGGGTTCGTGTCCTCTGGACCCATTTTGTCTCAGAGTTTCAGCGGAGCGAAATAATGGAAGCTAACAAGGTGAGCTTCCCCCTCTTTTTGGTAAAAGTTATTCTTCTTGGGCTGCCTGTGCAGCTGTTTTCTCCTTGTTGAGACACCGGCTGCATGCGCCTGCGGCTCTGTTGCTCTCGAGTTTAACAACGTAAAGCATGTGTCGCAAACCCGCGCGTGCGTCAAACAAAGCAGCGCCGTCATCTCGCAAAACCACATATGAAGCTTCTTTGCGACAGTTATTTTTTATTCTTATTTATCACGATAGAGACGATAGAAGGAAAGTAGCACGATAGACACGTTTCTATCGTCCCCACGATATATATCGTCATATCGCACAGCCCTAGTAGCGACGCTCAAAAACTTTAAAGCCGGAGCAGGAACAACATTCAGACGTAGATCCAGAGCTTTAAAAACTCTTACAGTTTGTGTAATTGATCTAGCCTGGCCCTCGCCTTCCTGCACAGCTCCGCTCAATTCTCATTTCCCTTCACTGCTCAGTCTGGGACTTCTCCCATAGACAACAATTTCTCCGGCTGATTTTTGACCGGACCAATCAGAGAACAGAAGGGGCGGAGTTTTTGGCCCCTAACCCACGCCCCCACCTGTCCCAGCGAGCAGCCAGCGAGCATTCGCATGTTCTCATTCAAAGCGATGCAAAGCAATGCAGGACTGTTTTATATGTGACACAAATGTATTTCCCCTTCTTAATCCCTTATCTGGAGTTTTCTTTTGTTTTTTTGGCCAAAAGTCAAGTGATCGCTCCTTCCTCCTCCTCCTCTTCTTCTTCTCCCTCTGCTGATGAAGAAATGCCTCAGTTTGTCACGAGAGAATTAAACTAGGGTTTTACGTTGCTGCCCGAGTCTTATCAGATTTTCTGGTCTTCTGGTGTGCTGGACCAACGATCCAAGGTTTTATTTTATTTTTTCAGAACGTTTTATTAACATATAAACACAGAATATGCAGCGGCAGGCTGCAGCGAGAGAAAATGCTGCAGGAGGCGGAGCTGAAGTCAAGTTCAACAGACCACGTGGGAGCAGCCATATATGGCTCTGAGGGGGAGGGAGCAGAATGCTTTTCCCTGTTCAAAATTTTTCTAAGATCCAATGGTTTTGTTCCTCAGCAGAGGCCACGCCTCCAGCAAGAATCAGTTCTCTATGGAGAAAGTCCAGACCCTAGTACGAAGCAAAGTGAAGGACAAGGGTCTGGTTTTAACCAGGCTATTATTGATCTGGACCGATCTGAGTTACCTGAAGGTTGTTTAAATGCAACTGCTGTTCGGTGTTTGCAAGCTGCTTTTCTTGCTTGTAGAAGACGTTCACATTCGGATGACGTCGTTTCAAGTCGGTTAACAAGTTAGACGTGTTGCTGCTGCAGATCCAATCTTCGTGAAACAACGTCCACAAACAGCTTTGGATTTGTGCTAGTCTTTTAACAAGGAAGCCATAACGTTCCCAGACAGCAGACCGCAACGAGAAGCTAGGCTGCTAAATGCTGCGTGTGCTACAAGATAATAGCGCTGTGCTTAAACACGCCTAGGAATTTTAGTTCCGTTACGCATATATTCTCCTGTTAATAAAATTTTATGAGTGAAAAATAACCGAAACGGTACGCAGGTGGACCGAACCGAACGTGCCATACCGAAACGGTTCGGTACACCCACGTGTACCGTTACGTCCCTAATTGTTAATAAAAAAAATTCTAAAAAATAAAAAAAATAAAAAAAACAGCTGGCCCTACAGCCTACACATCAGATTGGCCCACCAGGAAATCTCCAGACCCTCTTGCAGCCACGTTGGACCTGATTTTAATTCTCTCGTGACAAATTCCTTCATTTCTCACCTTTTCAGTCATGGCATCAACAGAGGAGGAAGAGATTGCTTGCCTTTTGGCAAAAAAAAGAAAAGACCAGATGAGGGATGAAGAAGGCAAATTTAATACATTGGTGACGTCGCATAGGAATGCACAATATAAACGGTACACGGTAGAATCGATCGACATTTAGCCTACGATAGAGCTCTGTCTTTTACCGGCTAACTGCAGTAATGCTGTCTGATGTAAAATCAGAGTTGTCAGATTTTATATTTACTTTGTTTAGTTTAAAACTGTGCATAAGTGGTGTTGAAGTGTACAATCAGAGTTGTCAGAGTTAATCGTTACTTTTTTGTGTTGAAAATTGTGCGTAAGTGGTGTTAAAGTCTTTTCTTCGAGTGCTAAGTAGCGAAGCTATAAGCTAACTACGTCCAGCTTGCCGTAGTTCGCCATATTCGGATGCATGCGCAAAATGCTGTGTTCTGTTGAAAGTTTCTTTTTTTTTGACGAAAGTTAAAGTAAGCATTGGTCAGCTTTAGAGAAACCTGCCCTCTGATCTGTGAACAGAACACTGTGTTGTGTGATTTTACTGCAAGACCCTGTAGTGATACAGGCCCTCTGTCTTGACCTTCAAGTACACCTCTCTGCATCTCTTTGAAACTCTAAGTGTTACACCTTCTTGAAGCCCTCAAGGAGACGAGTGGACACTTATATTTTTTACAATTATTTTGAATTAATGGACACTAATTAATCAGATTGAACTTTCTCTTTAATGTGTGTTAATTCAGAATTGATCTACAGTATATTTTTGTCATTTCAATGATGATCTGTTACTTGCATGAGTTTGACCCTTCTGGTTTTATTTCTGCAGAGCAAGCAGGCTCTGATTCTAAGGCACAGTTCAGGGTAAACTGTTAGCTGTTCACTTCCTTCTCTGTTTTGTCTATGAAGTTAGCCATAATATTCTCTGTGCTCACAGGCCAGTCCATCTGGCCGCTTATGTAAACAGTTTTCCTGTTGTCCTTCAGAGACCATTCTGCCTATGAGATGAAAACCCATCTCTTATTTTGTTAAAACCAGCCAGTAGTCATTAAGGAGGTGGGGAAGACCCCGCCTCCCATATAAAGGGAGACTTCCACTTTTCCCTTTAGTGCTTTTGGGGAGAACTAGCTCACAACTTGCTTCTCTCCTCTGGGAAAGCTGGAGACGTTCCGGTCATTGTGTCAACTAGACCCACGTCTCAGCTGGAGTCACGGCAAAGCCTTGCTGTGCCTCGAAACACTCATTTCTGAAAGAATTTGTTTTCTGAAGTTTATTTTGAAAATCCGTCAGTGCGATTGGGGCCTGTTCCTGCCGGTGAAAGCGTGCTCTCGCTCGTCTGATCCAGCCATACACGCACGAAGTCGACTGGACCTGAGCTGGACCACACAGTCCGTTAGTGTCCACAAACTTCTCAGCCCTCATCTCCTCTAGACGTATCGTCACCAGGTAAAGAGGCTTGTTTGTATGCTGCACGTGTCGGAAGTACAGCTGGACCTGTTTGGGAAAAGGCTGCCACCCTGGTTGGTTCAAAATAATCAACTTCAGTTAACTTAGCTTTCATCTTCTTCCTCCTATTTCTTATTTTTCATAAGCTATTAATCTGTCAAGTAAATGTACCAACAGAAAAGTTCCTAACTGTCTGTTTTAATTTGAATTCTTGTCAACGTAGTTATTAAATCAGAGCTAATATCGATACAAATGTTTAATGTAATTTTTGTGATAGTTTCAATAAAAGGTCTATTTTCTGGTAGACCAACACAAATTGAAGTCTCTTGTGAAATTACATTTTTCCTAATTACAGTAAAAGCAATTTAATACCGGAAAAAGGATGAACTCGCAAATTGGTGGCAAGTTTGTGCAGATAAAAGTCTGCTCAGACCTGCGCATCTAAAAATATAGGTAAGTCAGTAAACTGACCAGTAAGTCCTATATCTCTACAATAATGGTGGCCCAGTAAGTGTTTAAATACCTTACCGCCCCTATATTGTTACAACCCTCTGGTCAAAGCCACAGAGGGAACTGGTTGCCTTGTCAGCTCTCCTTAGAGCTGAAGGAGACGCCCACTAGAGGGTTGGAGGGTGAAGTGTTTTCAGTGTAAAATGCTGCTCTGCTATGCCGGCTACACACCAAACGGGTTTCGAGCAGCCGAAGCAGCCAGTTTACATGCAAAGTCTACATGGCCGCGCATCGAGGAACGGCGCAGCGTGACGCTGCGCGTTTTGAGCAGTTTAAGCAGCACGGTATGGTGCGGCAGTTCTTTTCCGCGCACGTGGCGCGTCCAAAGCAGTCGTTGCCCGAGTTCAACAAACTGAACTTTGACCTACTTTGGCTGCTCGCCGCGTAGCAGCAACCAATCGGGCTATGTGATGACGCAACGACGACGGGACATACATATAGTTACAGATTTAATAAATGCATTTTGGAATGTGTATATGTACATATCCATATGTAGCCTGGCCCTCGCCTTCCTGCACAGCTCCGCTCAATTCTCATTTCCCTTCACTGCACAGTCTGGGATTTCTCCCATAGACAACGATTTCTCCGGCCGATTTTTGACCGGACCAATCAGAGAAAAGAAGGGGCGGAGTTTTTGGCCCCTAACCCACGCCCCTACCTGTCCCAGTGCAGCCAGCGAGCATCCGCATGTTCTCATTCAAAGCGATGCAGGACTGTTTTATATGTGACACAAATCTATAAATTTCCCCTTCTTAATCCCTTATCTGGAGTTTTCTTTTGTTTTTTTTCCCCAAAAGTCAAGTAATCGCTCCCTCCTCCCTCCTCGTTCTCCTCCTCTCCCTCCGCTGAGTGAAATGAACAAGGAAATGACTGAGGTTGTCACAAGAGAATTAAACTCGGGTTTTAAGTTGCTGCCCGAGTCCCATCAGATTTTCTGGTCTTCTGGTGTGTTGGACCAGCGCTCCATGGTTTTATTTCATTTTAATAGGACGTTTTATTATCATATAAACACAGAATATCCAAAGGCAGCGAGAGAAAATTCAGCAGGAGGCGGAGCTGAAGTCAAGTTCAGCAGACCACGGGGGAGCGCGCAACCAACGAGCATTCGCATGTTCTCAATCAAAGCGATGTAGGACGGTTTTATAAGTGACATAAATGTATTAATTTCCCCTTCTTAATCCCTTATCTGGAGTTTTCTTTTGTTTTTTTTCCCCAGAAGTCAAGTAATCGCTCCTTCCTCCTTCTCCTCCTCTCCCTCCGCTGAATGAAATGAACAAGGAAATGACTGAGGTTGTCACGAGAGAATTAAACTCGGGTTTTAAGTTGCTGCCCGAGTCCCATCAGATTTCCTGGTCTTCTGGTGTGTTGGACCAGCGATCCATGGTTTTATTTTATTTTATTAGGACGTTTTATTAACATATAAACAGAATATGCAACTGCAGCGAGAGAAAATTCAGCAGGAGGCGGAGCTGAAGTCAAGTTCAGAAGACCACGGGGGAGCAGCCATCAGCAGAGCCCACGCCTCCAGCAAGAATCGTTTGTCAATGGAGAAAGTCCAGACCCTAGTCTGAAGCGAAGTGAAGGACAAGGGTCTGGTTTTAGTCTGAAGCGAAGTGAAGGACAAGGGTCTGGTTTTAACCAGGCTAATCCATATGTATACATGCACTGAGTTGACTGAGCAAATACATTATTTGTAGATTTTAAACCGATCATGTTACACACATACACTTTTGAAATTTAATACTAGTTAGGCACTTTTTTTGTATTATTGGTTTATTGTTCTAAGATTCAGTAGACAATAGTCACCTAAATACTGTGGCATACTGCTAACACTTGTCGGGTGAATAAACAAACCTGACCGGAAAAGGACCAAGACGCTCCTCCCACTGCGCGTCTTCAGACGCGTTCGGTGTGAACAGACATCTGTTGACAAGCAGCCAACACCGCGCGTCGGGAGCGCTTTTGCTGCTCAAGAGGCGTTTGGTGGGAACCCGGCATTACTGTTCATTTCTTAAGTGACAATATTGGAAACTGTTAAGAGTTAACAACATATTCTTTAGTTAAAAACTTATGGCTAAAACTACACAAGATATATTTTTCACTGTTTTGCACTACAAGAAAGAAGCCTAATGGTGTGCTCACACCGAGCAGCGTTTTTACCTCCAAAGCTTCCAGCCTCCATGTAAAGTCAATGGTGGACGCACTTCCAGGCACCTCCTGGCGTCTGGCGTCAGGTCGCGTGCGTGTTGAGCGTGCTGATGAGCGTTTTTTCGTGCACGTGAACCGGCGTCGGCTTCCAAGTTCCGCTTCAGCTGAGCTGAAGTTTTCGCGGTTCAAACTTTCAAACGCCGCTCAACTCCACCTGATTGGTTGGTGTGTCAACCAATCAGGGAGAGTCGGGGGGCAGAAGAGAGGGGGCAGTGGGAGAGTCCCTATGTGACGCGGAAACGAGGGTGCGCGCGCACTATGTGACGTATTGTTTGTCGGAAAAAAAAAGAAAAGACTCGCGAGCTCGTGGACTATGGAAGAGAAACTCATTGTAGCTGTGTGTTCGCGACAATTCCTTCACGACCAGTCAAGTCTGCTCGACAGAGACGGAAATAAAAGGCTCCTCGCCTGGCGGAGTGCACTCTGTATACCGGTAAGCTCCTCCCACACCCCGTCGCCACAGCAACGAAGCCGCCGCAACACTACAGTTTGGACAACACTGGGTAGCGCGTCCACTTCCGTGCGTGAGGAGCGTTTTCGGAGGTCAAAACGTTTTTGGTGTGAGCACACCATAAGGCTTGAGTTGTTAATTATTTAAAAACTCTCTGGACCTAGTAGTGAAATTTTCTTAATAGAGATTATTTTGGTATAGCAGTTTTCAAAATAAATTATGGCAAAAGGACACCCTATGCTTTTTTTTCATTCCTATTGCAAGTTTTATACCAAAAACATATCGCGATATATATCGCTATCTACACCCTTCACATTACATATCGTAATAGGAATTTTATGCCATATCGTAGTGCTGTGCGATATGACGATATATATCGTGGGGACGATAGAAACGTGTCTATCGTGCTACTTTCCTTCTATCGTCTCTACCGTGATAAATAAGAATAAAAAAATAACTGTCGCAAAAAAGCTTCATATTGTGGTTTTGCGAGATGACGGCGCTGCTTTATGTTAGACGCACGCGCGGGTTTGCGACACATGCTTTACGTTGTTAAACTCGAAAGCAACAGAGACGCAGTCGGCATGAAGCCGGTGTCACAACAAGGATAAACAGTTGCGCAGGCAGCCCGATGAAGAACTTTTACCAAAAAGAGGGGGAAACTCACCTTGTTAGCTTCCATTATTTCACTCCGCTGAAACTCTGAGAGAAAATGGGTCCAGAGGACACGAACCCAGAGTCCGAACTCGGGTCCAGTTAACCAATACAAAACAGACCAGAGACACAACAGAACCGGAATCAAACGCAACGTTTTCTCTGTTTCTTTTACTCCAGCTTCCAGAGCGGATTTCTTCTTCGTGGGTTTTATTAGCAGCAGTTGTTTTACCGCCACCTGCAGGAAAATTTTGGACCAAAGTAAAAAAGGAGTTTCTACTTTGGTCCAAATTTCCTTGTTGTTCTTTTTGTTCACATTCATATACAGTAATTGTAACTGTATCTGTAGTAAAATAAAAAAAATAAAAAACTTTGGTCCAAAAATTTCCTGTACATACACACACACACATCGTGTTGTATATATCGTGATGTATATCGTTATCGTGATATTAAAAAGTCCATATCGTGATACAGTATATGATTTTTTCCATATTGCCCAACACTACCATATCGCACATCCCTAGTGTCGCATACAAAACAGTCCGGCACCGGGCAGTAGGGCTGGGCGATATATTGATACTTTTAAAATAAAATATCGAGATGATTTAAAACGCGATATAAAATTAGTCTATCGATATAAAACGATATAGTCTTATATAAGGCTGGGCAATACGAACCAAAATTAATATCTCAATATCTAAAAAAGCTAAGTCTGGTCCTTTGGACATTAAAAAAAAAAAAAAAGCATTTTTTTTTTGTCCAGAGGACTAGACTTAGCTTTTTTAGATTTTCTACCTGGATTATTGAGCATGCATCAGGGTAATTTCTCGATATTTTAAGAAAAATGGCAACATACCATATAGGTAGTCCCCGACTTACAAGCGAGTTCCGTACCTAAGGGGGTGCTCGTTTGTCAAAAATTCGTAAGTAGGATAACAATTTATTTATTTTTTTTAATAAATGAATACATGTACAGTACTGTACAGTCACCAAGCACTTAGCCTATCCTAACATAGTTTTTAAAGATGAAGGAGTGAGTTGAATTGTCTCCCTTTCACATAAAGGTAGGTAGCTCCCTTTATGGGAATGGAGCCTGCTGGGAGGAGGGAGACAATTCAACTCACTCCATCTTTAAAAACTGTGTTAGGATAGGCTAAGTCCTTGGTGACTGTACAGTACTGTACATTATCTATTTATTAAAAATATACAGTATATACAGTATTTTTTTTATGAATAGATAAATGTACAGTACTGTATAGTCACCAAGCACTTAGCCTATCCCAGCGTTTCTCAAATAGGCTCTGTGCACAAGTGTCGTAAATCACTCGCGCATTGACAGGAAGCCGGCTTCCCAGCTTCCGGTCTAAGCCCCGTTCTCTGTTTACAAGAGCTGCCCAAGACACAAGTATCAGCTATGTTCATCGTATCGTTGATGTCTGGTCCCCTGCTCCGACAAGCAAACGTAATAAGGGATTTAAATTGCATATCTCAAGTTTCCTGCACAACTATGAGGGTAAGTAACGTTAGTTTGATCGCGTTGTGTTGTTGCTACCTGTTAGCGGCTAACGTTAGCCTATTAGCAACGCAATCTTTTTTTTGTGTACTCACGTTATAGAAACAGCTTTTCCACACTTAAACAAAACGGCTCATATTTTGTGATCCTTCTACAAACATGCTGCTCTTCTCAGTTTCATGCAAAAATCAGGAGACAGCTGTGAAGCTGTTGTCAGGGCTCTGTGTCAGGTCCATGAAGAAAGCTGAAAAACCTCACCGTAGGGTGAAGCTAGGATTGTTCAGATGACAGTTTTAAGATTGCTGGTTCAGTAACCCCACGTTCCTGTTGTTAATGGGGATTTAGCTAAGATGGTAATTAAATGTCAGTGTGAGTCAATCTAGTACATTCAGCTACATGTTTACATTCTTGGTCTAATTATTTTGACCTCGTGTGTTTTTATGCAGCTCTCAGAAACTAAAGTCTTCACTCCCAGACTGCTCCTCCTGTTAGCACCCTAGGAAGCAACACCTCCATTGGTCGACTGCCAGGTTTGGGAGCACCTGTACCTCCACCATCCTCCTCCAGCTGGGACATGAAGGTTTCTGAATTTAACACCACCTCTCTGTCGTCACAGTTCAGCCGTAAGTTCATCAGTATCTGTGCAGTCTTGTTTGAATGTATGTGCGTGATATAGATTTAATTATTGTGTGTGTGTTTGCAGGTGACTTTGGCCTGCAGCCAGAGCCTTGTGCTGAGCCAGCTGGTTCAGACACTCCGGCCCCTCCTTGCATCTGGCACGTCCGCCCAGTCCTCCATCTCAACAAGCAGCCCTTCTTCAGCGTCGTCTGCGCCCCAACACATCAGCACAGGCTGGCCTGGTTCTGGCTGCTGCTGGTGCTAAATACCTTATCAGTCAAAGCAATTACAAGATTTTTTTTGTAAAATTTTCAGCCCTCATTAATCTGTTTACCTACTTCGTAGCAGATTCCATAAATCAATAAAAGCTTTATTTTAAAGGTTTTTAGCATATGATTTCTTACCTGCAAAATCTTGACCTTCTATTTCACAATTAAAGTGTTCAAATATTGAAATACAGAGGATATTGTGTTGTTGTTACTGTGGCTATAAAACAAGACTAACAATAATTTAAAAAAATATCCAATTGAATGGATAATATATCTGTAATTTTCATTTAAGGCATTTGATTAATATGTTTGTTTAACTTTACCCTGTTTTTGACACTATCAAATAAACAAGGTTTTTCAAAGTTGGACCTCTCAAAAAACTTTATTTTTATTTTACATAGGTACAATAACAAAATTAATTTAAAAGATATCCACATACCAAAATACAGTGGTCAATAAAATGTTTAGGTACTGCACTTACAAAAATGTGACATTTATTTTTATTTACCTCCAAAGAAAACAGTACAACATGTTTCCATCAAGAATATCTACTTACAAATGTAAGACAATGTCAATATAAGTAAATGACAGCATTTTGTTTTTCTTCAAGACTGTGCCATCAGCTTTTCTATCAAACTTCATATCTCCATTTCCTGACCAAAGAGAAGACTTTACTCTGGAGGAGCAGGGATGAAGGTGTTTGACACCGTAGTTCTGTACAGTCCAGGATAACTTGTGTGTCACTAGCCGTGTTTCCATCAAGGTTTCTAGGTGCGCATTTTGAAGTATCGCAGCAGAAAAGCTTAATGGAAACGGCAAAATCCGTATTTACTTTCTCAAGTTCGCCAAAAAGTTTATACGCTCGCTTGAGGTGGTTTTTGGGATGTTCGAAAATGAGCAGATGCGCACAGCGACAGATGGAAACACATTTGCCGACTCGTGCTGCCGAAGCGAACATTCACGTCACGTGACTGATCAGCTGTTTCCGCTCCGGACAACATGTAACATCGCTAAAACTAGTTGGCATGACAGAATAAATACAACTCGACCGATAGCAACACGTACCTGAAATATTCTCTCCATTTTGACGAGATGTGTGGCCAGGTTCTGTTTTCAACTGCTACTTCCTGTTTACTGTAGACATGCGCAGTGCTCACGTCTGACGTAATGACGCTGACGTCTGACGTAATGACGCTGTGCGTGGCTTGGTAGATGCGCTTCAAGCCAGCAGATGGAAACACTTCTGCTTCGCATTAATTTGTATTTACATATTTGCGAGATTTCAAAAATTAGCTCAAAAATCGAAATGAAAATGGATGGAAACACAGCTACTGTAGCGGCCATCAAAATCTTGTGCTGCTGCTCGGGGGCGGCTGCTGGTTATGGTGGGAGTTGGTGAAGACCAGACTCTGTGTGGAAGCGGAGGAAGGTGGTTCTCCTCCTCCAACACCAGGCTTCTGCAGCAAAGAGGCGAGATATATGAATCTTGTGCAGCACAGAGCCTGCAGAACCTAGATTAGTGTGTACAGTATTTACATGTCAGTACACTAACACACAGTGAACTAAAAACTCAATTTAATATACAATAAAATGACAAGTTAAACAGGTAAAATCAATAAAAAATGAAGTAAAATCAAGTCTCTATGGAGAAAACATTACCTTTGCCCAGGTGTGATATGGTTCTCAGCAGCAGGTGCACATGAGGGAGTGAAGACTTTAGTTTCTGAGAGCTGCATAAAAACACAAAATAAGTCAAAATAATTAGACCAAGAATGTAAACATGTAGCTGAATGTACTAGATTGACTCACACTGACATTTAATTACCATCTTAGCTAAATCCCCATTAACAACAGGAACGTGGGGTTACTGAACCAGCAATCTTAAAACTGTCATCTGAACAATCCTAGCTTCACCCTACGGTGAGGTTTTTCAGCTTTCTTCATGGACCTGACACAGAGCCCTGACAACAGCTTCACAGCTGTCTCCTGATTTTTGCATGAAACTGAGAAGAGCAGCATGTTTGTAGAAGGATCACAAAATATGAGCCGTTTTGTTTAAGTGTGGAAAAGCTGTTTCTATAACGTGAGTACACAAAAAAAAGATTGCGTTGCTAATAGGCTAACGTTAGCCGCTAACAGGTAGCAACAACACAACGCGATCAAACTAACGTTACTTACCCTCATAGTTGTGCAGGAAACTTGAGATATGCAATTTAAATCCCTTATTACGTTTGCTTGTCGGAGCAGGGGACCAGACATCAACGATACGATGAACATAGCTGATACTTGTGTCTTGGGCAGCTCTTGTAAACAGAGAACGTGGCTTAGACCGGAAGCTGGGAAGCCGGCTTCCTGTCAATGCGCGAGTGATTTACGACACTTGTGCACAGAGCCTATAGTGGGGCGCCAGTGCGATGCCAAGGGGGCTCGTGTCGTGTGACCCAGTTTTGCACATTTTGAAAGTAAAATGGTAAGTGTAATTACACATCCCCGACAGTAGGGGCAGTGGCGCTGTTGTTGTCAGACTGAGCGCGCAGAATAGTTTTTTCACAGAGTAAGAAGCCACAGCAGCGCATGAGAAGTTTTAGAAAGTGCAGCGAAGTTACAGCATGGAGAAATATTTAACAGGGATGAAAAGAAAGGCGAAGACAGACGAAGATAATGCGAAAGCAGGTCCCCAGAAAGGTAAGACGAGGAAATATGATGAAGCGTATTTAGCGCTTGGCTTCACTGTGACGA
>JBBPBX010049621.1:0-25281 GCA_038048925.1 Garcialebias charrua
CAATCCTCTGTGAATAAAGTCATCTGACCCAGAACTAAAGTTCTTTAGTTTGTAGCAGGTCGCTTTTGTAAAAGAGTCCACGAGGCTCAATGAGATTTACCTGACTAAATAAAGGTTGAATGAAAAACACCATGAAGTCACAGTACCCCTGCTCCGTCACAAACTGAGCTTGTATGACATCTGCTGAGTTCATAGGACCTGTTTGTGTTGTCAATGCAGGACTGTTTTTTTTTTACTGAGGCACCGAGGACATCTTTGGCACAATGTGGACAAGGTGCAGGAGAGCAGAGCATCAGGAGAAGCTCTGAGGTCTGTTCGGCTGCAGTTGATGTGTAGTCTGGAGTCACAAGATCAGATCCTGATGCAGCAGTTCAGCGATGGCTTCATATGTCTGTCTGGCTGTTTTCACTGCCCCATCTGGCAAACAACACAAAATTATTGTTATAATCTCCTCTAAACATCATTGTCCTTTGCTTTTATCTGTAATTTTCAAAGTTTGGAGTGTTTCTGTCATGGCATACTTGCTTTACAGTGCAGTGACTTGTCCCATCCTTCTCCAAGGACACCCACGGCTAGAGGATCTTTACACAGGAACTGACTGATTAACCTGAAATAAATCACATTACACATTAATACAGGCCTATAGGCCTAAGTGACAAATTTATGGATTTTTCCCCATATTTATAAACCATTTTTGGACTGAGATATGACCGTTTCCATTTATTCTGACTGAACCAAATCAAACCAAAAACAAAAACAGAAGTAACATGTATGGCATGAAGTTGGCGGTTGTATCACGTAATATGAAAACGTGGCTATAATGATAAATTCAAAAAAGTTCAAGACAAAAACAACTGGACTTTATTTATTATACTATGCTTTAGACTATTTTTTTCCTTCCTTGCACTTTTTAGAATTTACCATGTCCTGGATGACTGAGAATCTTCACTCGCTATTATCGACTCAAACGGCCTGCCATACTCCACATTCTGCTCTGCTTCGAACCTTGAAAACAGCTGCCAACTCGGCGAATTAGACCATTAAAGTGCATTTATTAAGCAAATGATAGACTCAGACACACCTCCTCTGCTACAATTTCGAGCTAACAAATATTGTTTATGTGATTTTCTTGTTATATTTCAGAGAAACGAGCCGTTCCGCCATCTTTTTTTTTTCCTAAAAGCCTCTCGGCTGTTGCCTGAAGTCAGTCTCTGAAACGGTCTTTCCGCAGTCCAAAAAAGCTAAGAAACAGTTGCATGACTCACTGGAAATATGCTTAAAGTTAGAAAACACTCACCTGCGCAGACACCTCTTGAAAAATCTTTTCATTGCACGTCACTCCATCCAGCTCCCTCTGAATATTTTCATCGGCCAGCAAATAAAGAAAAGCCTGAACCTCCGCGTTTGAGACATAATTATTAGCCTGTGTTAATTCTCAAAAATGTGCTCCTCCAACTTGTTGTTCTAGAGTTTGGCGGGATGGCAGTTTGCATTTCCTGGAAGACTGAATCTTCTTCTTCTTCTTGGCGGATTGCAAACAACGTTCAGGTGCATACCGCCACCTACTGGAGAAGACTGAATCTCCGCCCTCCGACCTAGGACTACGCCCCCTGACCAATCAGTGACCACACTGTGCTGATGTCATAACTGGACCCTAAAGAACCGGACCTTTGTACCTCAGTGAGGCAGGCACCAAAATAGGACCGGTTTCACGTGAACAGGACCCTGTGGGTACACCCCATAACTAGTTGTTAACTAGTTACGAACGAGCCCGAACTGAGCTTCTCACCCTATCTCTAAGGGAGAGTCCAGACACCCTGCGGAGAAAACTCATTTCAGCCGCTTGTATCCGAGATCTTGTTCTTTCGGTCATAACCCAAAGCTCATGACCATAGATGAGGGTGGGAACGTAGATCGATCGGTAAATTGAGAGCTTTGCCTTTTGACTCAGCTCTCTCTTCACCACGACAGACCGGTACAGCGCCCGCTTCACTGCGGACGCTGCACCTATCCGCCTATCGATCTCACGCTCCAGTTTTCCCTCATTCGTGAACAAGATCCCGAGATACTTAAACTCCTCCACTTGGGGCAGGACTTCCTCCCCGACCCGGAGGGGAGGCAAAATAAGCAAAATAAGCATTAAGCAAAATAAGAAAGAGGAATGATTATGTAATTGAAAGTTTTTATTGTTGTTTTGTAAATAGTTTTCTTGTGTTTTTTTAATCTAAAAAGAATAAATAATCTAAAAAAGTAAAAAAAAGTGTTGTCCCACGTGGGAATCGAACCCGTGAGGTTTAGAGCTGCAAGCCGATGCTTTTCTAGTTGAGCTATCGATAGTAGCATATAAATTTCATAAGGTCCACATTCCTTTTAAAGGAACCGCCGCTCATGACATTCTGGCTACGCACATGGTGTCTGTAACGCAAAAGGTTTTGCGTTACCTCGCAATAGTTTTGCGTGCGCACGCAAAGAAATTTATTTTTTCCCCATGTCCCCTGGGGGGCTCCGTACATTTACACCTAAGGCTTAGGGGCACCATAAAGAACCCAATCAGGTGACAAAACTGGATCCGTTTATCGTCTGACCGAGAAATGCAAAGTCTTTGACTTAGAATATGACACTGGCAGAAGACTATTATTGCACTACAATGAAATTATTAAAATCTTAAATTTCATCAAAATTTCCTAACAAACCGGTTGGTGCTGCAATCTTTTGGTCACAGTGTAAATGACACAAACAGCTGCAGGACAGCAAATGGTGAGATTCTGTTTTTAATCCTTTTTCATCCACTTTTCTTTTCTTCATTTTTCTTTTTTTTTTCTGATTAGTTTAGGAAATAAAAATTCTATAATTTAAAATAGCCCCACTCTACACATATTAACTTTATTTTATTTTATTACAAATATAAGAATAAAAGATTACGCTGTACACTGTGCTTGTTGATGTTTTAAATATCTAGTTTAGCTTCTTTTGTATGATTATAATAAAATCTTTCTCTGTTATGACATCACGTACACAATGAATGTTCAGATTCCTTATTCTCTTCACCTGGGATTTAAAAGGAATATTATTAGGCCAGGTTGTGTTTGTTGACTATACACAACATAACTACTGTAATTGAAAATACAACAACAACAAAAAAAATTCTGTGAAACAAATAAGAAGAAAAATAATAAAAGAAAATCAGAGTGTTTATAACTATTCACCCCAAAGTCATTATTTTGTAGAACCACCTTGTTGTGCAGCAGTTCCAGCAGTAAGTCTCCTCAGGCTTGTCTCTCTTGGACAACCCATTGGACTTTTTGTCCATTCTTCTTGACTAATCATGTTGGATGGATGCTGCTAGTGTCTAAAATATTCTGATCAAACATAAGGCATCCAAAGGCCTACTAAAACAAAATTAAACACCTGAACTTTTCAGGTTTTGAAGAAATGAGCTCTGACAGAATATCCCAGCCTCCGGTTCATCTCAGCTTTGATGTTTTTTAGTCATCAGTTTCTGATTCAAACTCAGATTTTTCTGTCCTGCATCTTTTCTTGTGAAAGAGGCAGCTCACCCTCAGTCCTGCACCTCCTGTTCAGGAAAACAAAGACAAGCACATTTCCTTCAGAGCTTCCATTGTAATTTGAAATATACTTGAACACCCCCCACCCACCCCCCAAGGCTTCCCTCCACACCCTTTGTCAAATGCTGCTAGACAATTAAGACCACATTAGATCTTTTCAAGTGCTTGCCGTTTCTTAAGAGATGTTGTTCCCCCTCTCTCCTCCCTATTTTTGAGAATGAAATGGAGGAAAATTGGCAGTTTTTGGAGGGCCACTTGTCAAAGATGGGAAACAGATATTAACCCTGCTGGTGATGGTTCTCCAAGAGGCCTCCTCACTCAAAAAGCCTCAATAGGACCAGCAGCTCCACTATGGGACCACACACACTCAGACACCTGCACCATCTGAGACACACTCACAAACACACTCCCTCACACTTGAACCTGGAACTCACATTCAAACCAGACACATCATTCCTGCTCTGTAGAATATATATTTAACTAGAACATAGAAATAAGAACAAAATACAATACTACTGCTGCTACATGCCCAAAATTTCAACATAACTTTGTCTTGTTCTTCTTCTTTCAGCTTTTCTCTTTTCAGGGGTCGCCACAGTGAGTCATCCTCCTCCACCTCACTCTGTCCTCTGCATCCTCTGTCCTCACTCCAACTACCTTCATGCCTTCTCTAACTGCATCCATATATCTCCTCTTTGGCCTTCCTCTTTGTCTTTTTCCTGGCAGCTGCATTTCTAACATCCTTCTACCAATATATCCACTGTCCCTCCTCTGGACATGTCCAAACCATCTCAGTCTGGCCTCCCTAACTTTATCTCCCAGTTGTTCAACATGTGCTGTACATCTGATGATCTCATTCCTGGTGTTATCCATCCTTGTCACTCCTAAGGAGAACCTCAGCATCTTCATTTCTGCCTCTTCCAGTTCTTTCTCATGTCTTTTTGTCAATGACACTGTAGGGATATATATGCACTTGTCAGTTTTGCTGACTGTACAATATTCCAGATGAAAGATTGAGCAGGTTTTCACATGACAAACTCGTCAATTAAACGAGTTCTCTCTTTTTAGATTAGTACCTATAATTCTGTGCCTTAGTGATGAGATGTAAATACATGAAATGTTAACTTATGTTGGTACAGCAGGACTGAACCATTTATTTAACAGAATCATAAATTACATCACAACATATTTACATGATTGGTTGATCATTTTTCCTATAATTAACTTCAGCACAGATTAAAACTTAGAGACAACAAAACAAGTTAAGGGTGTTATTAACTTATCTTTGCAGGCATGTTTAACTTAAAGTTTATTACTGGCTTAAAGAAAATAAGTTTAAGAGGAGGATAGAAGAAAAGATGGAGGGAAGTCATTATGACTTAGGGAAGGAATGAAATTCTACCAGGCTAACACTTTCCATGTGACTCTTCGGCTAAACACAGGTACGCTGGTAACATTGACAACTCTTTACCTGGCCAGACAGTCAGTCAAGAACGGAATCTCCTTGATGTCTGAGTGAGAGAGGCAGACCAGCCTTAGAGGTTACCTTTCAGCGTCTTCTGAGTCCGTTCTGAATGGCAGAAAAGCGGCACGTCCTGGTTGGTTTTTCAGAGTAAAAGTGTTCTTTTGAGAGAAACTTTCTTTCAGATGGAGCTTAGAGCTCAGGTGAGTTAACAACAGTCTTGCTGTTAACTCTTCCTGACTGCCTAAGAGCTCTACAGTCACTGGTTGACATTAAGAGCGGGTTGAAGACCTTTCTTTTTAAGCGAGCCTACTCTGCCTCCTCATGATTCTTTCTTTGATATTAGTTGATACTGTTATTGGTTTTACTTGTTTTATCACTTGTTTTATTTGACCTTTAATTTTGTTGCACTTTGTAGCACTTTGAGATTTTCATTAATGAAAAATGCGTTATAAATTAAATTCATTATTATTATTATTATTATTATTATTATTATTATTATTATTATTATTAACTCTGCTGTTGAGACCAGACCCTTGACGCTTGGTCCAAGTCCTCTAGCTTAAAGAGAAAGTCATTTCATGTCAACTTCCTCACAGCAACTCAAAGTTCCAGCAAAAGCTTAGAACTTTTAAGAAAGGATCTGAGATCAGTGACTTGTTCTTCTCCGATTGGTTCAGACGACCAGTGGAAGAGAGTTAGAGTGCATGAAGGTCACTCGGATAGGAGAGGATTGTTTTTAGAACAGAGAAGAAGTTGTTTAGAATGAAGAGAGAGAAACAGATTAGACTGGAGCCAGCTTCATAAAACAACTGATTAAAACTGTATTCTAACTTCTAACAAAACTGAGGAGTTCAGTCTGACATATTAATTCACTTTCACCGTTTGATTCATCATATGAAGAAGTGACCATCATTGGTAACAGCCTAAAACATGATCCTACAGTGACAACAGGTATTCTGTTAAATAATTCTGAATTAACACAAATTAAAAGGAAGTCCCTTCTGAAATAATTTGTGTCCTTTGATTCAAAATAAATGTAACAAAACAGGGTCCACTAGTCTCCTTGAGAGCCTCAGGAGAAGTGTACCACTCAGAGTTTCAGAGAGATGTGAAAAGGTGTAAATCCAGGTCAGAGATGAGGGTCTATATTACTACAACACTGTCTCCAAACCATACAACATAGCTGGTCTCACCACTGTCTTGTAAACTTTTCCTTTGACCTTTGCTGACACCTTTTTGTCACAAATCACTCGTGAAACTTTTCTCCATCCACTCCATCCTGCCTGGACTCTCTTTTTCACTTCTTTCCACATTCCCCATTTTCCTGGACAGTGGACCCCAAGTACTTGAAGTCCTGCACCTTTGTGACCTCTGCTCCTTGTAGCCTCACTGTTCCACTGGCCTCCCTCTCATTCACACACATGTACTCTGTCTTACTACGGCTGACTTTCATTCCTCTTCTTTCAAGTGCATACCTCCACCTCTCCAAGTTCTCTTCCACCTGTTCCCTGTTCTCACCACAGATCACAATGTCATCTGCAAACATCATAGTCCATGGGGATTCCTGCCTGACCTCATCTGTTAGTCGGTCCATCACCAGAGCAAACAAGAAGGGGCTCAGAGCTGATCCTTGATGCAATCCCACCTCCACCTTGAAGTGACTGGCCACAGCAAAACCAGGAACAAGTCTCCCCTGGGTCATTTTGAGTTATTTACAGAATCTTAAAGTGTGGGTTCTAAGCTATCCGATGATGCCAAACACATGGCACTAAAAAAAAAATAGAAGAAGATACAGCCATTTCATTGTTGGCAATCTGCATATAAGATTAGGGAGAACTTGAAGCTTTAATTGATTTTTTCCAGTTTGAGTGTGAGAGACTTGTTCCTGCTTTCCCCGTGGCCCGTCACGTCACTCTTACAGCACATTTCACCACTGTCCTGCTGTCCTCATACATGTCCTGTACCAGTCTAACATACTTCTCTGCCACTCTAGATTTCCACATTTAATACTACACCTCCTCCCTTGGCACCCTGTCATATGCTTTTTCTAAATCCACAAAGACACAATGAAGTTTTTTCTGACCCTCTCTGTACTTCTCCTTCAACAATCTCACAGCAAAGATGGCATCTTTCTTGGCATGAAACCATACTGTTGCTCACAGATAGTCACCTCTTGTCTAAGTCTTGCTTTTACAACTCTCTCCCAGATCTTCATCGTGTGGTCATCAACTTAAAGAGGAACTAAACCCCGGTCTAAAAACGTGTTTACGGTAACCTCTATGGGTTGAACAGAGGGATTGCACCTTAATTTTCTTATTGGTCTAGGATTCTCACTGTGACATATTTTCTCACTCTGACGTCACGGAAGTGGTTCAAGCAGAGCCAATCCCCTGCAGAGATGAGAAGGTCCTGCAGCATTCATACCTTATATGGAAGTGCCACATTTCACTCCTGACAAACGGTTTCTTTTTTCTTTTTTTTCCCATTTTCTTGAGCCTTAGGTTTTGGATGGAATGGGTGGAATAGATAAATACATCTACATGTTTATCCTTTGTTGTTGCTTGGTGTATGTTGTTGGCTAGAGGTTTAATTTGTTTTAGGTTGTTGCTGGTGGAGGCGTGGACAAAAGCCCAACTCTACCTCCTCCCTTCCTTGTCTCTCGACACGCCCATTTTGAGGGTGATTTTGGATCTGCTTAGGGGAAGGAGTTACCATCTCAACCTGGGTTTAGTTCCTCTTTAATTCCCCTGTAGTTGCTACAACTCTGTACATCACCCTTGTTCTTAAACCCTTGTTCTTTTCAAAGCTTTCCGGACTTCACCCTCACCAATCTTTCCAACTTCATGATCTACAGATTCTATGACCTCTACTCTTCTTTCTCTTTCATTCTCTTCATTCATTAGCTACTCAAAGTACTCCTTCTATCTTCCTGTCACACTCTTCTCACTTGTTAGAACATTACCATTCCTATCTTTAATAAGCTTAACCTGCTGCACATCCTTTCCAGCCTGAGCCCTCTGTCTTGCTAATCAGTTCAAGTCCTTCTTGCCCTCTTTAGTGTCCAATCTCCCATACAACTCATTGTACGCCCTCTGCTTTGCCTTAGCTACTTCCCTCTTTGCTCTACTTCCCACCTCCTTATATTCCTGTTGCCTCCCTTCAGTCTTCTCACTGTCATATTTCTTCTTGTCTAACCTCTTTCTTTGAATGGCATCCTGCACTCCACTATTCCACCACCAGGTTTAATTATCATCCATACTCTGTCAGGATGACACACCAAGTACCTTCCTATCTGTCTCTCTAATTGCTGTTGTTGTAGTAGCCCAGTCGTTTGGAAGCTCTTTCTTATCACCCAGAGCCTTTAACAGCTTGTCTCTGAATTTCTCACAACATTCTTCCTACTTCAGCTTCCACCATTTGGTCTTCTTCTCTGGTTTTACTCTTTTTCTCTTCTTCACAACAACAGTCATTCTACATTGTACACACAACCATTTGATGCTGTCTGGCCACGCTCTCCCCTGCCACAATAACCTTACAGTCTCCAATCTCCCTCAGGTTTCCTCTTCTACACAGAATGTAGTTGACTTGCGTACTCCTTCCTCCACTCTTATAGGTCACTCTATGTTCCTTCCTCTTTTGGAAATATGTATTGACTATAGCCATTTCCATTCTCTTGGCAAAATCCACCACCATCGGTCCTTCCTGGTTTCTTTCCTTGACACCAAACCTACCTATCACTTCCTCATCCCCTCTGTTTCCTTCACCAACATGTCCATTCAGGTCTTCTCCAATGACCACTCTTTCCTCCCTGAGAATACTCTCTATCACGTCATCCAGATCTTTCCAAAATGTATCTTTCTCCTCCCCATCACACCCAACCTGTGGAGCATTACCACTGACGATTTATAGCATCAGACCTTCTACTTCTACCTTCAGGCACATCACCCAATTGACACTCTTTTCACCTCTACTACATTCTTTGCTAACTCCTCCTTTAGGATCACCCCTACTCCATTTCTCTTTCTAGCCACACCATGGTAAAACAGTTTGAACCCTGCTCCAATGCTGCGGGCCTTGCTACCCTTCCACTTAGTCTCTTGGACACATAAAACATCTACCTTCCTTATCTGCATCATGTCAACCAGCTCTCTGCCTTTGCCTGTCATTGTCCCCACATTTAGAGTTGCAACCCTCAGTCCTACATTCTTCACTTTCCTCTTCTCCTTCTGTCTCCTGACACATTTCCCTCCTTTGGGTCTTCGACTAACAGTTGCAGAATTTCTGCCGGCACCCTGTTTGTCAACTGCACCGGTGGCGGCCGCAATGTTGTCGGTGCTTCTTGCGGTGGCCATCCTTGAATTCGGTGGTGGACCCTCTAGGTTAGGGAGGCTGTCAAGCTGAAGAAGGAGTCCTATCCGTCCTTGTTGGCTGCTGAGACTCCGGAGGCAGCTGAGAAGTACCAGAGGGCCAAGTGGTCTGTAGCCTTGGCTTTTGCTGAGGCAAAAGCTTGGATGTGGGAGTTCAGTGAGACTCTGAATAATGACTCTTGGCTGGCTCTGAGGAGATCATGTAAACCATTAGGGGGCTGAGAAGGGGAAAATAGCACTTTACTAACACTGTATTCAATGAAAGTGGAGTGCTGTTGACTTCAACCAGTGATGTGATCAGGAGGTAGAAGGAATACTTCTCAAACTTCTCAATCCCACTGGCATGTCTTCCATAGAGGAAGCGGAGACTTTGGGGTTGGTCTGTCCATGATTGTGGCTGAAGTCACTGAGGTAGTTAAAAAGCTCCAAGGCGGCAGGGCTCCGGGGGTGGATGAGATTTGCCCTGATGTCCTAAAGGCTCTGGATGTTGCTAGGCTGTCTTGTTTGAAATGCCTTTGAACATCGGGTGGACATCTGCGGCAGTGCCACTGGATTGGCAGACTGGGATGGTGGTTCCCCTATTCAAAAAGGGGGATCAGAGGGTGTGCTCCAATTACAGGGGCATTACTCTCCTCAACCTCCCTGGTAAGGTCTGGTAAGGTCTATTCAGAGGTACTGGAGAAGCGAGTCCTATTGTTGGTTAAACCTCAGATCCAGGAGGAACAATGTGGGTTCAGTCCTAGCCATGGAACACTAGACTACTTGTAGCTCTTTACCCTCACTAGGGTCCTCGAGGGGTCATGGGAGTTTGCCCATCCTGTCTACATGTGTTTTGTGAACATGGAGAAGGCATTCGACCGTGTTCCTCAAGGTACACTGTGGGGGTTGCTTCGTGAGTATGGGATTGGGGGCCCGATGTTACGGGTTGTTTGGTCCCTTTCAAAGCAGTGCAAAAGTTTGGTTTGCATTGCCGGTAGTAAGTCAGACCCCTTCAGGATGGGAATTGGACTCCGCCAGGGGTGCACGTTGTCATCAATTTTGTTCATAACTTTTATGGACAGAATTTCTCAGTGCAGCTAGAGGGCGGAGGGATTCTTGTTCGGTGGCCTCAGGATTCATCTCTGCTCTTTGCAGATGATGTGGTTCTGTTGGCATCATCATGCCATGATCTTCAGCTCTCACTGGAGCAGTTCACAGCTGATTGTGAAGTGGCTGGGATGAGAATCAGCACCTCCAAATCTGAGGTCATGGTCCTGAACTGGAAAAGGGTGGATTGCTCTCTTCAGGTTAAGTGTAAGGTTCTGCCTTAAGTGGAGGAGTTCAAGTATCTTGGGATTTTGTTCACGAGCCAGAGAAGAATGGAGTGTGAGATTGGCAGGCAGATTGGTGCAGCGTCTGCTGTATTGAGGACTCTGTACCGGTCAGTTGTGGTGAAGAGGGAGCTGAGCTGTAAGGCAAAGCTCTTTGTTTACCGGTCAGTCTACGTTCCTACTCTCACCTGTGGTCATGAGCTCTAATGACCGAAGGAATGAGATTGTGGATACAGGTGGTTGAAATGAGTTTCCACCACAGGGTAGCTGGACTTTTATAGAGTGAGAAGTTCAGTTATCCGGGAGAGACCCTGAGTAGAACCGCTGCTCCTCCACATTGAGAGGAGCCAGTTGAGGGGGTTTGGGCATCTGGTAAGGATGCTTCCTGGCTGCCTCCCTAGGGAGGTGCTTCGGGCATGTCAGACTGGGCGGAGACCCCGGAGAAGACCCAGGACACGCTGGAGAGACTATGTCTCTTGGTTGGCCTGGGAACACCTTGGGGTCCCCCCAGAAGAGCTAGAAGAGGTGGCTGTGGAAAGAGATGTCTGGACCTCCCTGCTCAAGCTGCTGTCCCCGTGACCTGACTTCAGAAGAAGTGGAAGATAACGGATGGATGGATGGATTGTCACAAAATTAGATTGTGACCATAAATTGTTACTTTCAATTAATTGGAAAAACTCAGTAGGGTTAAAAAAAATGTAACAATGAAAACTGAGTAGCAAAATGCTAGCTAAAGCTGATAGGAGCAAAAGGCAGCTAAAGACTAAATTAATAATACGGCAGTGGTGGGCACAGACCGCTAGAGAGCGCTAAAGCGCTAATCCGCTTACAGTGGACCTAAACTTTTTGTCAGCGTTTTTGTGGTTTGACTAACTTTTATAATTCATAAGCAGATTTGTGCTATTTTTATTTAAAATGCAGTACCGCTAATAACTAATTATCTATCAGTAAAAACCAATAAACTTATTTACAAGCTCTTATGCTGGCTCCGTAGCTGCTTGTTTTACCTTTTTCCCCTCCCTCACCGTAAAGAGCAGAGAGGAGGGAGGGTTGGAGGGGGAGGGAGCAGAGCGGAGAACAGACTCGGATCTACCATGTGCCTGGGGATCCCATTTCAGCAGGGGCACCGGCCCCGCCGCGCCCCGGCCAGTCACCTACATCCCTAACATTGATCCTGCTTGTTAATGTACATTTAACATAAAAATAATTATAGTTACGATGAAAACGATCATTAAATACGCAATACAAAAACCGGTCGATTTCTTTATCCCCCTACTAAAAATGGACTATTCCATCTTGACATCTTCCGGGTCAGAGGTGAACTCGGAGGCTAATTCTGTGGCTAGCTGATTGTGCTGGGTTTCTTGGATAAATCCGCAGAGAACCCCGCTGTTTCAAGCCAAATTAACGCGGCCGGAGGATTTTATTGTGTGTTTTGTGTCGACCACTCGACGGTGAGTCGTTAGTTTTATGTATTTTAGTTACTTTTCATTAAATCTGTTGACTACCTATAGAATGTTGACATCTTCCGGGTCAGAGGTGAACTGGACGCTAACTCTGTGTCTAGCTGGTTGGTTGTGCTGGGTTACTAATGGATAAATCCGCAGAGAACCCCGCTGTTTCAAGCCAAATTAACGTGGCCGGAGGATTTTATTGTGTGTTTTGTGTCGACCACTCGACGGTGAGTCGTTAGTTTTATGTATTTGGGATACTTTTATGTATAAATGCGGTGGCGACACACCCGTGTATTTGATATTTAAAAGTGGTTTAGGGATTAAAAGATCATTCTCTTTTTTGTTAATTTTGTGGCCGAATAGAATATATGTACGTAAAGTATTAAATAAATCCTTTGATTTTTGTAATTTCATCCTTTTAGGATCATTTTAGTTACTTTTCAGTTGGCAGTGTAGTGCAAATATTGCATAACGCTGCCGGCTACCAATTGTCGAATATAAATAGCGGATTAGATTAGCTTCCCCTAATTTTCATAAGACATTTGTGCTTTTGAAATTGTGGACCTAAAAAAATTAATAAGCGTTTTAGAAATTGTGGAACTAATTTTTTGATTAGTGTTGCCCACCACTGTAATACGGTAATAGTAATAAACTTCATTTATATAGCACCTCCCAACAAGGAGAAGTTTGGTGTTCTCCAGGACATGAAATGCTACAAGTGCAAAGGAACTAATAGATCCTATGTGTAGTGATACACCTAGCCTCTGATATTTCTGTCTTGACCTTCAAGTACACCTCTCTACACCTCTCTGAATCACTCAGTGTTACACTTGCTTGAACCTCAAGGAGACAGATGGACACTTATATATTTTAACAATTATTATGAATTAATGGACACTAATTAATCAGATTGAACTTTCTCTTTAATGTGTGTTAATTCAGAATTGATCAAACAGTATTTTTGTCATTTCAATGATGATTTTACTAAACTGGTATATTTTAAATATGACAAAGTTAAGAGAACATCTCAGAATGATCATGTTTTGAACTGTCTGCTCTAGGCAGAATAAGTGTCGAAAGTTGAAGGAACAATCCTTCGTATTTGTTTGAACTGTTTTTGTTTCAAAGGAAAAGTGCTAGACATAGCTTGCTTTCGGTCTCCCGTCCTTTCTAAAAACAATGAATCAGTTCTCAAAACAAAGTACGGACTTGTGCACATGCACCTGCATCTTCTCACGTATGTTTTCTATGTTTTGTCTACCCTATCATCTGTCACTCAAACTCACTCATTTGCAAAGTCACACCCTCTCTAGGGGTGCAACAACCAATCAGCAGGAAGTATGGGACTAAGTCACACCCCCTTCTTAAGGGGCACTTCCTGGATTTTGGTTTAGAGTTTCGAGGAGTACGAACTGTCAACCTGCGCTCCTCCCTGGGAAAGCTGGAGACGTCCCGGTCATATGTCAACGACCCACGTCTCAGCTGAGAGTCGCGGCAAAGCCTTGCTGTGCCTCAACACTCATTTCTGAAAGAGTTTGTTTTCTGAAGTTTATTGTGAAAGTGCAGCCAGTAGCTGGCTCTGCTCCTGCCGGGAGAAGCGGTTCTTCTCACTCGTCTGAATCAGCTCACACGCGCGGAGGTCATCTGGGCGTGAACTGGACAACACAGTCCGTTAGTGTCCACAAACCTCAACTCTTATCTCCAAGACGTATCGTCAACAGGTAACGAGGCGTTGATTGTGTCCTGAACGTGTGGGAAGCCCAGCTGAACCGTATTGGAGGGTGCCACTCTGGTTGTTTCAAATAATTAATTTCAGTTAACTTAGCTTTCATCTTCTTCCTCCTATTTCTTATTTTCCATAAGTATTTAATCTGTCAAGTAATGTGCCAACAGTTAAGTTTTAATTGTCTGTTTGTTTTAATTTGAATTCTTGTCAACGTAGTTATTAAATCAGAGCTAATATCGATACAAATGTTTAATGTAATTTTGTGATAGTTTCAATAAAAGGTCTATTTTTTGGTAGACCAATATAAGTTGAGTCTAAGCGTGAAATTACATTTCTTGTCTAATCACAGTAAAAACAACTTAGTATCGGAAAAAGGAAGAACTCGCACTTTGGTGGCAGTTTGTGCAAGATTAAAGTCTGCTAAACTGCGCATCCAATAATGGTGGCTCAGTAAGTGTTTAAATACCTTACTATACATCATTATTTATTCAATTACAATTGGTGGCTCGTACGAGTTCCTGGAACGTTTATTAAGTTGTTTGGTGTAGCTTATTTTTGTTAACGGTGTTTGTTGGCATTAGTTTGCATCCTGGTTTTGGGCTTTTGAATAGTTTTGGCTGGTGAGTGTCCGGGAGTTGCTAATCGTGGCATTGTCTGGATTATTTTCCCGTTAAAATTATTTTTCTTTCACATTCCGACGTATGTTTTGGAGCTGCGGATGAATGAGTGTTTGTTTTTGTGAGACGTTTCATTACGTGTCGCACGCTGCATGCATTGTTCATTGTGTGACCGCCGTGTCACGTTCCGGTTTCATTCTATTACATCTGCGATTTATTGTTGAAGGTCTGTTTCACACATTTGCTGCTCCATTTTACCTAATCTGTTACAACGTGTTGTTAGCCGAGGTTCGGGAAAAACCCCCTTCGCTTTGGACCGGACTGTGTTCTGGTTCCGTTCGACGTCAAGTCCGTTTGTTGTACACAGTTAGAGTGCTGCCTCCACTGGGGGCGTGAGAGTTAGCTTGGTTGTGTTTTAGCTCATTGACGGTATTTTCTGCGGTGTAAAAATACGTTTATTTTGTGAAAGAAGTGTCTAGAATCTTTGGTTCGGGCTAATGCTAAACGGTACCGACAAGATGGCTGCTTAAAACGCTGTGATTGGTCCATTGTGTGTCGCGTTCAAGAACGTTGGTTTCTGTGGACTCTGGTTGTCAGATTCATTTTTGCACACATTTCTAACAGTTTATTTGTGTTGTTTGAGTTCTATGCACGTGATATCGTCGAAGACTGGCTTAACCGCGGTGTTTTGCGATGTTTGTGACTGTTTTAGAACGTTAAAAAGTCCGTTCCTCGCTAGAGTTCAAAAGACCGCAGGTCCGTGAACGCACCGCTCGAACGGCACGTCACTAGTGGGTGGCGTTAGGTTTGGAAGACACAGTTTCCCATGAACACTTGGGTTTTAGAACTACAGTTCTGTCTTCGCTGTGATTGGTCGATTACGCTGTATGTGTTGACGCATGCGCAGTGGGTGAAGCCCCGCTCCTCGTCACTTTTCACTTCAGCTACTTGTCTCAGACGAGTTTCCGTGCTTGTTTGTCCATTACTGTCTTTGAAAAGACTGTTTAATCGCGGTGTTTTTGAGATTTTAGTGGGTGGACAGAGCCGGTTGCTCTGAAAAACTGCCGATCGCCATGTGACCAGGTCACGTGACACCGATTTTGCCGGTTTTATGAGGACCGACCTTATTTCTTTTAAACGCAGTTTAAAGGGTTTCACAGTCAACCGATTTTGCTCACATGATTTCGTTTTGTGAGCCTGGGTTTTAGAGCTTATCACGTTACGCTTTAGATCTGTCTGATTGATGCTTTTCATCTATGTTGGATGTCTGTGTGGGCTGAAAGCTACGGCTGCGCTCACTGGTGATAACAGCGCCTCTATAGCGGTCAGATAGAGAAATTACAGTCGCTGTGATAAACTCACTTCCAGCGCTGTGACCCCTGCTGGTTACATTAGAAGACGCAGTCTTCCTGTAATGTGTACATGGTAACTGTTCCTGTTTTAAACGGGAAACATTTTGAGAATATTGTACTCACAGCACACTTTAATTTGATTTTCACATATAATCAAATGTTGATGGCAGGACAGTTACACAGATTTGATACAGACATGTCTGTTGTTGATAAAATTTGACACTTTTATCATTGATTCTGTGCAAAACAAACTGTTTTTATTTTTATTTTAAACTGCAAGTTTAAAATAACACACATGAGGCTTCTTTTGTTTTGATTTTCACAAAAATCTCACAACGACAGCCGTTTTTGTTTGACCTTGTCACAGGTCGACAAATTACTAAACATCACTGACTTTTATTTCATTTAACATCTTGGATGTTTTCTGAGCAGCTCATACACTTTGCATATTTGCAAGCTGCGATATGAGACCCACTTTATTTGATTTTTCACAGAACATCTGTACAAAGATGGACGTTCAAACAGGTGAACCACCTGAGGGGGGCTCCTCTCCTATCTATCCTAGATGGATGGATGGGGGCCTTGGGATTCCTGCCCGTGCTCCCCGCATTTTGGGGGAATCTGCCTCTTCGTATGCTAATTACTTAGCTGCTAAGAACGTCCGTCAGGATAAGTGGGAAAATCCCCTGTCATTCTACGACAGGCTAATCTCGGTCTACTCCGGGGGCAAACCTGTTCCTGGATTAGAGGAAAAAGTGGAGTTTAAACGTCTTTTCATTATGAATCTTATGCCTTTTCAAATGAAATGTGTTCATTTCAAGGTTGATTGCAAAAAAGATTCTATGGAAGTGATAAGACAATATGCTGCGTCAGTTTTTGAGGTTGAAATACAACCTAGGATACCATCAGAGGTTTGTACAGGTCAAAAGGTCACATCCCACTCGCAGGAAGTAGAAGAGGTTTCCTCTCCTTCAGAGTGCAACAGGGAACAGGTCCCTCATGATAACAAACAACAGATCAGTTCCAGCTGGACCAGTGACTCAGATCGGTTCACAGGAGGTTCTTCTGCCCCTGCCCCTCAGGTTGAAAACCTTGTGTGGAGCAGAGAACAACACAAGGTAGGTGTTCGCCCTCCAGATGAACCCAGATGGTCCGGATCGAACCAAAAGAGTTCTCTCATGGATCTCACTGTGGGTGAACTTCGAGAGATGTTGATGTCTGGGTACCGTGACCCTTTGAAAAGTGGTCTGTCCCGACATGTGCCCCCGAGAAGCGGCCCTCCTGCCCCTGCCCCGCTCGAGACATGCAATGAGTCACACATGCTCCAGATTATGGAAGCGGCGCCTCCGCGCGAGGACGTGACTGAGGATGTGGTTTGTTTGTCAAATGATTTGATTGTTACAGTGGTTGACCAAGCTGACACAACGTATGACGTTGTCCTTGATGTTAACACAAACAACCTTGTTCCACCTGATGAAGCGACGCGCAGCACTGCCTTTTGCAACAACTCAGTGCACACAGTTGACAACAACAACGTCAGCGCTGACATAAATGCTGACAGCAAGCAAATTGCTGAAAATCCACATCCTGACGGTCATGAGGCAGA
Organism: Garcialebias charrua; assembly: GCA_038048925.1. NCBI lineage: Eukaryota > Metazoa > Chordata > Actinopteri > Cyprinodontiformes > Rivulidae > Garcialebias > Garcialebias charrua. The sequence continues at coordinate 17,464 of JBBPBX010049621.1, forward strand.
CAGCCATCATGATGCGGACAGCGACGATGATTACGCGGACAGAGTCACACGTACACGGACACGTGTGGAAAAGCCTGAACGGTTTCTGTGTCATTTTGTAAGAAGGGGTATAGCTAAGAGAGCTTACCTGCCACTCACATTGGAAGGGGTCCTCGCGCAAGAAGCGCTCCTGGTTAGCGGCTCAGACGTGTCTACCATGTCAGCCGAACTGTTTGAGGAGCTAAGGACCGCCGCTAACGATGTTGACAGGCAAATACCCTTTGTGAAATACACTTATGGTGAACAAGAAGGCCTCGCAAAGACGAGAACAACCCTAATAGCCATGGTTCACATGCAGATTGGCGAGATGTCACTATACCACCCGGTATATGTGTCTGAACTTGACTCACTCCGGGCTCCATTTGTGGTTGGCCAAGATTTTATAAATCGCTTTGAAGCGATTATAAATTATGGCAATCAGACAATGTGGGCCACAGTGAGCAGTCCACTGCCATTCGTGGTACCTCCCCAAGGTCAGGACACTGACTGTCTAACAGCAGGTACCGCTGAGGTAAAAAAGGATTCCCCAACCGAGACCACAAACCCGGTAAGTGATCCTTCATATACAGGTGAGACAGAGGAGACTCAACATTTGTACCAGACTCTGGCCCATCACGAGGACCTCCTCTGCGAGCTGACACCTTCAGCACTCCCTGACCACTTCCTACCACAGGTAGAAGAGGGTGTGGTGATCCAAGGGTCCCACACCGTTGACGCTGTACTGTCCTGTGGGACAGGTAATTCGGCAAACAGCCAAGCTTGCAGTGAAGTCTTGGTTAGAGGACATCTGAGTCCAGAAGGTGGCAGTCTACAACACGCTGACAGTCACTTGGACTCCATTGTTGCTGATTTTGAGGACCCCTCCTCAAACAAAAGGGGGGCAAACTCACACTTCCTACCACAGGTAGAGGACGGTGTAGAGATCCACGGATCACACACCGAGAACGCTGTGCTGTCCTCTGGGACAGATAATTCAGCCATCAGCCAAGCTTTCGATGAAACCTTGGTTCAAGAGCTTTTGAATCTGGAACTACTCAGCGATGACATAGTTCTGACAGACTCAAAGTGCACCCCTTCATTCATGAAGTGGGAAGACATACATCACAACGACAGAGACACGCCTGCGACGGCGCCGACTGTTGTGACACACCTGCATTACGCAGAAAGAGGTAAATGTACAGAGGTACGTTGGCCGAAACCTAAAAGGTTCCTGCGTACTGTCTACTCTAAGCTGCGTAAACAGCCTAAACTAAACAATGGCATCCTAACTCGTGCCCATGGACGGACGTCCACACCTGTGCGCGTGGTCCCGCATGACCACAGGGGGGTGATGTTAGGCCATGCCCATGTCAAGGACAAAGATTTCAATAACCCCACAAATGACATAGCTCTCGCAAACTCAAAGACTTCATGGGAAAACAAGGTCGTCCAAGCACAAGATAGTGAATAAACTAAACAGTTTAAACTATTCTAGCTGCGAAAAGAAACCATTCCAACTAGAACGTAGAACACTAAGTGTAAAACTCACAACGAGGTCTAACTCTAACGACAGTTGTAAATCCACAGGTTTTAGTCCAATAATTGTTAGAAAGCTAAGTTCTATCTGTTTGTGTTTCCTTAGGACCACGATGAAACTGCTCCTATTAATCCTCGCCTTCTTGGGACTCGTCCAAGTGGGGCAACTCGAGGTTGTAACCCTCGGACCTACCTCAGGAATCAGTCTTCGGGATCAACCCGGACTGCTCGTCGCAGATTGTCGTCTGTATAGCCAGAAGGTCTTTGTTCGCTTTGATCCCCAAACAGTGATCCAACAGCACGTTACAATCAAAGAGGAGTGGCTCGACAAATCGTGGTACACTTACCCAATCGAGGACGCAAAAGGACAAATCCGACACATGTTAAAGCAGCTACATAAGTACACTCTCACTCAACAGGAGCTGAGTGGAAAACCTTTGAGAGAGAAGCGTGGCATTGGATTGCTCCTCCTCGCCGCCTCTCCTCTCGGCTCTCTTTTCAGTTTAGGCATGTCCGCAGTCAACACTGTCAGCATATCATCCCTAAGACAACATGTTAATGAAATGCAAAATGAGTTCCCAAAGATCCAAATACAGATGAATCAACAACAAGCTCAGTTTACCCAGGTGACCAAAACTCTTAAACAAACTGTATTAGTGCTGAACACTCACACCCAGAGAATACAGGTCCTGGCACAAACGGTAAATGAACTAAAACTTAAGGTAGAATGGGAATACACCATCATGCACCTGATAGATAGGGTCCTTTCTGACATGCTTAGAGATATCAGCTCATCAGTTGATGCACTAGCCACTGGCAGAATTCCACCCTATCTCGTCTCGATGCAGATGGTAACAGACATCCTTACCTCCGCTACAGGCGAACAAGCAAGGTCAGTCCAGGCTCACCTAGCTTTCGCTCTCGGTAGCGCAATCCCGATTTATGTCAACCACGTAACGGGTGAATTCGCGTTCCTTATCAATCTACCCATCATTCCATCAGACGGCATATATAGACTGAAAGACGTCATTAATGTCGGTAATTGGCACGGTGAAAACCATGTAAAAATTAACACTCCAAAGGTGATTGCTTATCGCGACAGTGACCCCTCAATCTACTTGGTTCCAAACCTCCTGATGTGTGTTCTCACACACGACATACACTACCTGTGTACGAGCAAGCCTTTCATTCTGAATAAAGGCACGGGCATTTGCGGTGTCACACCCGTTCCAGATAACTCAAAATGCCCAACGACCATGACTCCGCGACGCCAGGTTACGACCGCTAGCGCGGAAATAGTTGGGTCACGTTGGTTAGTCAATGTTCCCCAGAGAACCGCAACGATGGTGTACGACCACCAACCCGCGGCTAACAAACTTGTGACCCTCCCAGATAAAACAATGTGGATCAGTGTCCCCGAAGGTACAACTGTACACATTGGTGAACTGACACTCTACCACCTCCATCCGGATCGGTGGGAATCTACTCTGGAAGATTCCGAGTGCTTTTCAAACATGAGCTTAGAGATAGACCCTAAAACAATTGAACAACTCCGTTTTGAAGGAACTAAAGTCGTCGACGTCGAACCGATTAATAAAGTTCTCAGGACGCTCAAGTCAGACACTACGATACCGTTTCAACCTATCACTTACGCGTGGTCTAGCGCCGACTCGCTCAATTCAGTTGTGGTAATGATCCTCTTTTTCGTGATGTGCGGGATGATCGTATACCTGCTCCGTCGCGTCCAAGCTGTTGAGGCTCGATTGGATCGTTATGAGGCCCAACAGGGTACTGCAGACCGTCAGAAACCTGACCCGAGAGGCAGGCTTACTGGACAGAACACTCGTTTGTAATCTGACGACCAGAGTGAGTTTGACGTAGTGAAACGTTGTTTTTAGTTGCTTGATTGCTACCTTTGTTGTTATTGAAGTTGTTATTGTTTTCTGAACACTCCCAGCCAAAAGAGGTTTTGATTGTTGATTAGTTGAAGACTTAAATGGATTTTAACTATGCCAACATGCTGTTCATTTTGTTAAAGATCTCAATCTTTGATGAGTCATAGTAGATTAATACTACTTAAGGTACTATAATCTACACTGATCTCCCAATCATTTAGGTAGAACCGATTCGATCGTTTCTATTCTAGATCTATTCATTTTGATGAGTCTCGCCATAGACTTCAAAATTTTTAGGGATTACCAAATCTTGCGTCGTTCGTCTAAAAGACAACAGACATTTAGACCAAACTAGTTTCATTTTTTTATTTTAGTTTAACCTAAACTAAATAATGAATGGAGGAATAGTTTGAATGAAGAGGCCTTCGTTACAGAAGCCCTCCCCATTTCTATAGGTATAGATCCCTATTTCTGATTTTTACAGCATTGATCCACCCCTTAATTGGTAATTTTAGCTGATCTAATCCATGATAGCTTACATACCAGGTGCATATAGGTAAGGCTTAATGTAGAATCCCAATCATAAGCCCACCTAAAACCACATAATTGCATGACACATTGAACCAGGGTGGCACCGACTGGAAGCCATCCAGCCTGCAACCTTCGATGTGGGGACCTGCTGATCCAACGTTGGTCTTCAACCTTCATCCAAGGCCCGCCTCCTCTGCTTCAATCGAGGGATCCCCTCTACATGCTGATTAAAACTATTCTTGCTGATGAAATCAATAACCCCCATCGTTGTGGATTTACCGTTGTGGATTATAAGACTTTGTTTTCCAAGGGATCACAGACTCAGTTCTCCATGGGTTAACAGACTATGTTTTCCAAAGGATTAAAAGCTTGCCGCAATGGGATTACCTACGAACAGTATGGAATTTCCAAAAACATTATGGGAGTATAATTTTGAACTTTTTGATTTTTCTTTTTCCATTTGCTGGATTACATAGAGGTCAGAGACATTCGGTGGTATCCTTTCGTGTTGGAACTCATCTCCAAGGACAGGCGATGACTTCCAAAAAGGGGGACTGTAGTGATACACCTAGCCTCTGATATTTCTGTCTTGACCTTCAAGTACACCTCTCTACACCTCTCTGAATCACTCAGTGTTACACTTGCTTGAACCTCAAGGAGACAGATGGACACTTATATATTTTAACAATTATTATGAATTAATGGACACTAATTAATCAGATTGAACTTTCTCTTTAATGTGTGTTAATTCAGAATTGATCAAACAGTATAAGTCATTTCTCTCCTTGAGGTTCAAGCAAGTGTAACACTGAGTGATTCAGAGAGGTGTAGAGAGGTGTACTTGAAGGTCAAGACAGAAATATCAGAGGCTAGGTGTATCACTACATATGCTATTATATTATCCTATAATATATCCTATATTATTAGTCAGAAAGAAACGAGCCATAACCAAACAAAACCCAGCTCAGTAAACAAACTAACACAACAATGTTGTCTTGCTAACAGCTTTGTTAATAAAGGTTAATGAAGGTTGAATGAATATGCTTCATTAGAATCAGACTCTTAAAGAGCAATCTTTCATTGTTCCATTCAAACTTTCCAAGTTTTTCATGGGATATTGCATCCAATAAATGTATTGGAAATTCTAACCATTTACTTTTACTTAATCCTCTTACTTTAAGTACATTTTACAAGATAAGTTTACTTTTGATACTTAAGTACATTAAATGTCTGATCCTTCAAGACTTTTAATTAAGCAATAATTTTTAAGGAGACTTTAACTTTTACCAAAGTAATTTTATGGTAAGATACTTGTACTTTCACTGAAGTATCACTTTGAGGTACTTTATACAACACTGCCTACCTACACTGAATCGGGAGCCAGTGCAAAGAAGAAAGGACAGGAGTGATGTGTTCATATTTACATGTGTTATTCAACAAGTGAGCGACAGAGTTTTGTACAAGCTGTAAACGGGAGATAGAAGAATGATTAATACCAGCATGTAAGGCATTACAGAAGTTGTCGAAAAGCTAGAAGCAAGGCGGGCCGGAGACATAAGCATCAGTGGCTGCTTAGGGCCCCCGGGCCACTAGGGGGGTCCTCTAGGTGGATTTTTTTTAGTATTAGTTTTGATATGATTCTTGTTAGAAAGGCTGCATTGTTTATATGTGGTTAGTTTACTTGCTGAGCTAAGTTCCCTTTGACTGTAGCATGTTTTCATTCTGAATTTCATGATTCCTACGTCACTGAATGCGCCATGGCTGTTTTGATGCACCGTTCTGTGTAAAGTTCACTGTTGCGTGAAGTAAAGTATTTTTCTCTCCTAACACGGAGCTTTGTTTTTTGAGCATCTGTTGGTTTCCTGGTTTACTGCTGTGTGTAGATGACAGAAGGTGAGTCTAGTGATGTTATATCATTTAGTCTGGATGTTAACATCATGTTAATACATATTTTAGTCATGCAGAAGTTAAGTTGCATGTAGTGTGCTGTTAAAGCTAATAATAAGCCAAGTCATGCTCTCCATGTGCCTTGTGAGATGTTTGTTTACTTTATATAATATGTATGTTATACTTTATATTGCCTTTTTATTGAATATAGTCCTTTGCAGCCTTAGTTATCACTATTTGTTTGTTTTACCTATAGTAATGAGTTGATTAATAGTTTTTGTATCGCTATTTCAGAAACACAGTGAATAAATCACCCCAAGCTGGATATCTGTCTCTGTGTTCTTCAACAGGAATACTTCATATCTTGCTGCTCTAAACCAGTTAATTTCATGAAAAACACTAAAATCCTCTCCTTTTTAATTCTATTAAACACAATTGCATTATAAAGTTGTGATCTTTTACTAAATATATACTGTAGTGTGTGTGTGTGTGTGTGTGTGTGTGTGTGTGTGTGTTGGTGCAAGCGTATTGGCCCGCCTATGCGCCAGACTACGTACCGACATTATCGGGACATTTGGTATTAGCCAGCCTTTGCCAATGTCTGGATAAAACACAGATTGTATCCAAATATATTAATATGTAAACATTGTTTTTTCTCATCAATATCAGCGTAACTTGTGGCTAATAGGCTGCCTGGATGAGTTGGAGTGTGCTTTAACACTTAAAATTGTTTTAATAAAAAGTTATTTACATTTATAAAATTGGCTGGCTACGCACCTCCCAGGGTATTTGTGTGTGGTGTGTATGTTTTTGTGTATCGGTTGCATTTATTGAAGCCGTGTGTGTGGCTCACTGACACACATGGCGCCAAACTGCAACGCCCCTCCTCTCGTGATGTGGAGACCGCGCGAAACTCCAACGCCGCCCCTCCTCTCGTGATGTGGAGCATAGACCCTGTAGTGGGCGGGGGCTCAGGGCGGGGCCTCAGGTGACCGAGTTTTTAAAAGTTAAAGCCCCTTGAGCTTACACGTGCAGAGTTATGGCGTCGTGTGTTGAGTGCATGTAGGTGAGCGGAGATTATTTTTGGAGAGCGATTTAAATAAAATTTTGCAGCGGTAGGTGGACAGAGTGTCAGAGTGTATTGACTTCATTCAGGTAAGAATTAAAAAAATTTTTTTGTTGCTTTTGATGACATCATCTCAAGGAAATGTTAACCTAATCCAGTAGTAACGTGACTTTAACCGCAGCGTCACAAACTGTGAAGACTGTAGAAAACTTTATCAACATTTAGATAAATTAGGAAGTATCTGTGCATGAGTTTTGAGTGCGTGAAGAAAGACGCAGCTCAAACTAGCTGCGGCTAGCGTTAGCATGTAACGTAACTTCACTTCAGAAGCGTGACAACCTTTCAACGCTGTTGAAAACTTTTATAGACATTTATATAAATCAGCGATACTATATATGCATCACTTGTGGATGTTTTTAGTGGTTATTTAGAGTCTTAACGCGACGAAGACAAAATTAAACGCACGTCGCGTTAGCGTCACTACCGTGAACGTGTCACGTCACAATAACAGCGTGACTAACGCTGTAATTTAACATGCGTTAATAGGGTAGAGGGGTTTTAATGTTTCCAACGTCATTTTTCTGCTAATTCTGCTCTTTTTTTTTTTTTTTTTACCTCTGAGCAGTGAGCAGACGGACGAACTGCGTCGTTACGTCATCACGTCATCACGTTGCAGCCTCGTTACGTCATCACGTTGACTGCAGTTTTATGTAGGTATAAGAATACTGTTGTTGGAATACTGAATACTGAATAATACAGAATACTGTATAAGTGTATTGTATAAACTTGAGAATTGTTTTTTAACTTTTTCATATTTTTACATGTACAGGTTTTCAGCTAGTCCAAGAGGTCATTTGGTATTTGGTGAGTCAAACATCCCGCCTT
>JBBPBX010049623.1:10709-25280 GCA_038048925.1 Garcialebias charrua
TACCTTTTAATACCTTTTACAACCCCGCGGATACCCTGTATTACCGGTATACAAAAACACACCTCAGTTTGATTTTAAAAAGTTATTTTTCCTTTCTTAATTGCGTTTATAAAACTTTCTAACACCAGAAGGAAGTGACAATCTCTTTAGGAGTCACATATGAGACTAAAAGAATTGTTGCAATCCTCCTTTTAAAGGGATTGTGACATGATTTTTTTACTATTCATAAAATTGCTCAATATATATATATTTTATCATTTAAATATGTTTGTTTTTGCAAACAAAATGATAAATCACTTTAATTTTGCTTTAAAAGTGATTTTGAACTTCAAGCCGTGTTTAATCATGGGAAATCCGATTACACTCGAACGCACCATATGTGATGTCACACTGGGCAGAGGGCTGTGGTGTCTTTAATAGCGGACAATTTAAAACTGGACGAATTTATCAATCTATGTGAAGATTTGAGCTATTTGTCTTCATTTTGGGAAGCAGAAAATTGTTTGGGTGATGGAACAAGAAACAACAGGATCTAATTTAGGTCTGATGCTGTATCAGACTTCCTTCATGTCGAGCTGCTCATACCTGCGCACTGTGACAAGCCCAGAGCTCTGCCCGGTGTGACATCACAGATGGTGCGTTCGCGTGTAATGGGATTTCCCATGATTAAACACGGCTTGAAGTTCAAAATCACTTTTAAAGCAAAATTAAAGTGATTTATCATTTTGTTTGCAAAAACAAACATATTTAAATGATAAAATATATATATTTTGAGCAATTTTATGAATAGTAAAAAAATCATGTCACAATCCCTTTAAGCACCGTAAATATCAAAACAATGTTAAGTGAAGACAATTATATTTGTCTTGGTTGTTCAGTATCTGATCAGTAATCAGCTGTTAAATAGAAACACGTTCTATCCTAAAACAATAAGGTCAGCATGACAAGGTCAGACGATTTATTTACTTTACTTATCTCTGTGTAGCTTGAGATTTAAAAGAAAAAGAGTTTTTCCCAACACAATGAAAAACTTCAGGCATGAGAACGTCGTTTGAATATTTTTTACCAATATATTTTACTGGTTGTATTAATTAATTGTATTTAACAGGTATCTCTTGTAAATGAGTTCTTGAGGCTCAATGAGACTAACCTGTATAAATAAAAGGAAATTAACGTGTAAACTAAAACTGTCCAGTCCAGCTGAACTGACTGAACAGCAGCCAGCCAATTTCTTAATAAGAGAAAGTTAAATAGAAAACACAGAACCAAGAAAATTCAGTAATCCTACTGTAAATAAAGATCTGAAACTCATGAGTCAACAAACTACATTCAAGAGACCCTGATGCATGCTCAATAATCCAGGTAGAAAAATCTAAAAAAGCCAAGTCTTAGCTTAGTTTTGTTTTTTGAATGTCCAGAGGACCAGACTTGGCTTTTTTGGATACATTCAAGAGAATTTGCCTCAGAAATAAATTTTCAAATGCAGCTAGTTACCTTGACGTGTAAAACTATTTCCATACAATGGATGCGTTTCCGGCTTTAAGGAACCTGTGTTGAGCTGCTGACATTCTCATTTGGTCATAATGATCCGACAGCAACCCCACGTAGCAGACAGACCTGAATGACAGCTACACTGTTGCCTGAGCCACTCCCGTTTTACACATAACACTTAACCTTTGTCCCAGAATCTAGTTCGGTCTTTAAGGAAGAAAATGTCAAACCCACAAATCCACCTCTTTGGTTTTATACACCATTTTAATGCACAACAAAGATCCAACTTGAAAATGTTTAGTCTTTTCTGTCTAAGTTTTAATTTTCTTCTGTAAAGTTTTTTTTTAATGAAACGGATGATTGTTGCCATTATTTGTGGATATTCTATTAAAACTACACAGTAAATATATTAAAATTACAGTGAAGTGAGAACCAAATATCAGAAAATGTAGCATTACATTTAATATAAGCCTTGCTCTAAAGGTTTTGGCTTGTTTTCATGAATTTTACATTTAGGAGCACTGGTGTAAAGAACGGAAAAAGTCAGTCTGGAGGCCTGAACTTAATAAAGCATTTTATCGTCCTTATGTGTCACAGTTTCCTTTGACATTCAAAATATTGTTTATTGTTTTTCAGTATATCTGCAAATTGTTAGCATAGCTAGTAATAAAAAAAAAACAATAAGCATCAACAGCAAAGCAACTCTAGAAGTTGGTTTAGAATAGTTTTCACCAAATGCAGCTTTGTTGACTCATTTATTTACATTTTGCAAACAAAGTCTCCTATTGTGCACCAATAAGGAAGCTCCAGACCATCATAGTTAAAGTAGTTTTGTTTTTAGTGAATTTAATACCTCCACTTTAGAATACGGCTGACATTTGTATATACACATAGGAATCAGAGGGTTGAATGATGCTTTGTACCTGATCCACCTGGTTGTATCTGGCAATGTCCTTGTGCAGAGTTCTCAGCATGATCATGGCAACCATCCCAGACAAGAAGAGCACAATGACCAGAGAATTCATTATGCTGGGGGGAAAAAAAAAAAAAAAAAAACTTTGTTTAAATAACAAACAAGCGTTTGAAAGGAGGTACCGGTATATCTCTGATGAAAAACATTTCAGACCTGAACCACTGGATGTTGGTGTGAGGCATGGAAACCAGGATGTAATCCCACCTAGAGGCCCATTTGATGGTATTGTTTTCCTGTGAAAAATATGCTAATTAAAAAATAAAAAAAAACTCCCTAACAGATACATAAAACTATTACAAATAATTTGCCACATAACTTGGGAGGCCTACCTCAAAAGTGACAGAATAGGTGTAAGTTATTTTGACGTCATCAGAAAACTCTGCTGGGACCTCCATTGGACCTCCTCCACAATTTGGTTTGTTCTCATCATTCTGTTTGATGCTGTTGTGAACAAACCACCATTAATTGTTCACATCATATTGCCATTATGCTAAAAAGTACACCCAACAAACCACCATTAATTGTTCACATCATATTGCCATTATGCTAAAAAGTACACCCAACAAACATTTACCTCTTTGGTTCGAGGGTGGCACCAACCAGCCGAGCACCACTCCAACCTTCTGATGCTCCACTGTGGTAAGTGATCTTTATGTCAACATGGTTGAAGACATAAAATGTGCTTCTCTTGTTGAACTCAGACTGAAAAACAAAGAAACTGATTAGAATGCATGTCTCACAGATTTACTTGCATCATACTGTACTTGTACTAATCCGCATTTTAAAATGTATTATCAGCAAATGGCTTAAAACAATGTGGCCAACAGTCGGGACCATTAAGATGCTCAGAGAAGGCCATGAATACATTCAGATAGGGGAAAACAAAACATTTAACAAAACATTTAAAACTTTTTCATAGTTAAAAAAATAAAGAGTCGCTTGTTTCCTGTTTAAACCATACAGGTTAGAATAGTTTTGTGAAAAAAAAGGGAAAAATGTTGAGAATTAAAAGCATGACTACTAAACTACTTGTAGACAAGAACTAGATCAACTAGATCTGACTGAACTAGACTGAGGAACAGCTTCTACCCTGAGGCTGTTAGACTCATGAATAAATAAAAATAAAATAAAAAAATAAACACTGCAAAATATCACATCATGCTGATGCTGATCTGTTTTCTTGTTGCTGTGTTCATCTGTGACCATCTGCTCATACAAACTCATGTTCGTGCTGCTGTTTATTCCCACTATATTAGGCTTAGTGTATTACTAGTTGATGTTTTTCTTAGTTAATTCTAGATGTTATTACTGTTTTTCTCTTGCATTTGTTGTTGGATGTAACTGGGACCCCGTGTACATAATCTCGTTTTCATCACATGTACCACATGCGGTGCAAATGACAATAAAGACTCTCTGACTCTCTAGATGTGTTTCTGCAACACAGCTAACAACTGGAAGGTCATTTGGTGCACTTCTAAGGAGTTTCAAGTCTGTGACAAAAGTTTTCTAGGTTAAAACTGTGATAATCTGAGAACTGATATGTTAATGTTTAGAAAGAAAAGTGTTAAACTTTATTGTAAACTTGCTTGCTTCCAAAAACTTTTAGTTTTAATGTCAAGACTAACTGCCATATTACCGGTACACTACTAAAAAACACTTGGGATAAAGCACATGATCATGACTAAAACCATACATGCTTTCATTTAGCTGTATTGGGCTGCAGAAGCGAATGGTATCTCTGTTCTTCTGGTACTACTGGTTAGTCAAGAACAGGTCGGTTCCAGACAGCTCATTACAACAAATGGTATCTACCGGTAACAAGTCTAAAAAAAAAGCTAAGTCTGGTCCTCTGGACATTCAAAAAACAAAACAAAAAAAGTAGAAACGTTTCGTCTTTCGTCCGAAAGACTTATTCAGTCTGAGGTGCTGTATTCAGCTCAGTCTTATAAATAGCACCCTCTCACAATGGATCAACTTGATCCACTGTGAGAGGCTGCTATTTATAAGACTGAGCTGAATACAGCACCTCAGACTGAATAAGTCTTTCAGATGAAAGACTAAACGTTTCTACAATTTTTTTGCTTTACTTTGTTTTTTGAACGTCCAGAGGACCAGACTTAGCTTTTTCTACCTGGATTATTGAGCATGCATCAGGGTATCTAACAAGGTTAAGTCCGGTCCTCTAAACGGATTATTTTTTGCTGAAACTTTTCGTTTTGAATCTAAAAGACTTCTCAGAAGACTATCTCAGACTGTAGAAGTCTTTTGGATAAAAGATGAAACATTTAAACAAAGAAGAATCCATTCAAAGGACCTGACTTAACCTTGTTGGATTTAGCTACCTGGATTATTGGGCATGCATCAGGACAAATAAAGGATATCAATAGCCCTTCAAACTTGCCAGCCAAAGGAGAAGAGATTAGACATGTGACAAGCATATTAATTAACACCGGTAATAAAAAAAAAATCAATGCCATTTAGGTCAAAATGCCATTTAGGTCAAAATTTCTTCATTTGAAAATGTATTTTATCATTATTAAAAACATTTCCTTCTAGCAACCGATGATGTGTATCACTAGTTGAAGCACAGATAAAAGGTTAAAATGCAACTTACATTTATAACACAAGCATCTTTTGCTCTACCATCAGCTGCAACCAGGCAGCCAATGGGGAAGCCAGGGTTGCAGTACTTTTGATTATCTTCAACATCATAGCACCATGTCACTGGCATGTTGTCGATGATCCTAAAACAATGTATTTTTGGTTACACTCAACCAATCTTTTTATAACTTAAATGTGAATAACAATCTTCGCTGAAGCTTCACTTTTATTTTCTATTCCAGAAAAATACACTAAAACTGCAACAACAAAAAAATCAGATTAGAGTGAGCACATCTACAAACCAGTGATGTTGATAGTTCAGCTGCATTCCCATTTTGAGAAAGTCCAATTTGGCAGCATCCAGCTTGTTGCCTTTCTTGTAAGTGTTTGTGCACACTGGCTCACATTTGACATCCTTTTTGAAATGGAACTGTGAAGAAAGTTAAATATTTAAGAACTATACAAACTTGTATGATAGATAACATGAAATAGGCCAGTCCACATTAATCAATACACACACTTACCTTGTATGGAGAAGACTCAATTCGTTCACCAAACAATACCTGTCCCAGGTTTTCAGATGGCCTCTTCTCCTTAGCGTCTTTACAAAAGTCAAACCTTCAACAAAAATCCAAATAGTTATGCACATATAGATAAATGTACCAAAACATGTATACAAATCAAAATGTTATAAAAGAGACAGAAATATCACTTACACGTCATACTCATAAGGTAGAACAGACTCCACTGAGTCCAAACGATTAACAAACAGCTGAATGTCTGTCTGTAAACAAGATGAACATTCAGAGGTTGACGGAGTTTATTCAGCAAAAATAATGCACACACGTATACACATTTCCCATCTAATTAATATGCATTTCAACACAAGACAAAAAGGAATAATAAAAATTAAAAAAAACTTTATTTAGTCAGTGGGTTGATGATCCAGCTGTCCTAGACATCAACAAGTCAGTCTAAAAATGCTAAGAAGGCGTTACCGTTCTTTACACAAATGTTGCTTTTAAGAAGATCTAAAAAAATAATAAAAAAGAACAAATTGATTTCATTTAATGAAAATGTTTGCTATTTTATCAACAGCGAGTACAAACAACTATTTGTACCGCATGAAAATAAGATTCTGCCCCGGTCAAGGTGGCGTTGAGGCCTAGGGGGCGACAAGCTAACAACTACTGTACTACGGTTAAAAAATAAATAATAAAAACCCATTAGTTCATAGTTTCCGTAAAAGAAAAGCACTGCGCTTGTTAATAACTGTGAGTATTCTCGTTTAAACATACCTGGCAGTCGTCGGGACCTTTCTCTTCACAAAAACTCACTGGGGCTAAACCCGGAAGATAAAACGCAGAGCTCGAACAGAAATAAGCGACCAGCACGAAGCCAACTGATATGCGCCTCTTCATTTTAGTGCAGACGCGGCTCTCCGAAGATACCGTATACTTCTTAAAAGTATAATTCTGTTCCTATCTAGTGGAAACAAATGCGCCCCAGCTCTGTGGAGTTAGCTGAGCGTTACCTTACTGGCCTAAGTCATAGACTGAGCTGGCCCAGTCTCTTAGCATCGGTGACGTACCTTTCTTCGGTCAAGTTATGCGGAAATCACAGGGTTTTTACCGGAAAACTAGCAGTTACTTTCAAAATAAAAGCGCGCAGTGAGTTTTATGCTATGATTTTCGAATTGTTTTACTTTTTACACGCGTAAATGCGCTCGTCGTGTATTTTTATGATAATGTTTATACAATGGTATCGTGATAACTAATATAAACTGATCATTGCTTCTTCAGACAGTACATGCACATGGCCATGCATTTTATTTTGGCAGGCTGCTAATTTGTAGTCATTTTTTTTGACACGGTGGCTTGTGTGACTTGAAGAACACCTTTCTTCACCTTCTGCACTGGGGGTGGGGGGAATCATACTGAGGCAAAGCTGCATTTTACAGTAAATGACGGCTTAGAAATACGACAGAGCTTTTATTGATTGAAGTCTTATTTTAAAACATGTAGCCTCTCTTGTAATAATAATAATAATAATAATAATAATAATAATAATAATAATAATAATAATAATAATAATAATAATAATAATAATAATAAATTCAATTTATACCGCACTTTTCATTAATAAAAATCTCAAAGTGCTACAACAAATAAAACAAGTGATAAAATCAAGTAAAATCAATAATAATATCAACTAAGATTAAAGACAGAATCATGTGGAGGCAGAATAGGCCTGCTTAAAAAATAAATAAATAAATAAAACAAGTGATAAAATCAAGTAAAATCAATAATAATATCAACCAAGATCAAAGATAAAATCATGTGGAGGCAGAATAGGCTTGCTTAAAAAGAAAAGTCTTTAAGCCGTTTTTGAAGTCAACCAGTGACTGTGGAGCTCTCAGGTAGTCAGGGAGGGAGTTCCATAGGCGGGGGGCAGCCACACAGAATGCCCGGTCTCCCATGGTCCTTAATTTGGTTCGTGGAATGTGAAGTAGATTACTGTTCTGTGATCGTAGAGACCGGGTGGATGAATATGGTGCAAGAATGTCCTTTAGATAGTCAGGTGAAGTTCCGTGTAAGCATTGATGTGTAATGAGAGCAGTTTTGTACTGAATTCTGTAGGTGACAGGAAGCCAATGGAGGTTATGGAGAATGGGTGTAATATGTTCAAATTTACGAGCTCTCAATAAAATCCTTGCTGCACTGTTTTGAATATATTGAAGCTTCTGAAGATTTTTGCCAGGGATTCCAATAAACAGGGAGTTGCAGTAGTCGAGCCTGGAGGAGACAAAGGCATGGACGAGTTTCTCAGCATCAGAAAAAGTCAGAGATGGGCGAAGTCTGGAGATGTTTCGAAGATGGAAGAAGCAGGTTTTAAACAGATGCTTAATGTGATTTTCAAATGTAAGATGAGAGTCCATTTTTATTCCAAGATTTGTAACAGAGGTGGAGAGGGGGATGTCTTGACCAGAGAAGGAGATTGTTGTTAAAGTTGATGTTTGTATCTGGTGAGGGGTGCCAATCAGTATGGCCTCAGTCTTGGAGCAGTTTAATTGAAGAAAGTTCTGATTCATCCATGCCCTTATTTCCTCCAGGCAGGTAGAGAGGGCAGTGAGTGAAGATGGAGATGGGGATGATGAGGATGCTCCAGTCCTGATGTAAAGCTGTGTATCGTCGGCATAGCAGTGAAAAGAAATGTTGAACTGATTAATAATTTGACCTAAAGGCAGCATGTAAAGGGAAAACAGCAGGGGCCCCAGAACTGACCCTTGAGGGACACCACAGGAGACACCGACTGTCTGGGAAGTGGCATTGCCAAGACTAACACATTCCAGCCTATTGGAGAGGAAAGATTTGAACCAGTCCAGGACAGTGTCACAGAGACCGACCTCCACATGAAGACGGTGGAGGAGGATACTATGGTCCACAGTGTCGAAAGCTGCAGTGAGGTCAAGGAGGACAAGGATGGAGGGAGAACCAGTGTCAGCAGCCATGAGGACATCATTTGTAACTCTCAGCAATGCAGTCTCAGTACTGTGAGCTACTCTGAATCCAGACTGGAACTTCTCATACAGGGAGTGTTGCTGTAGGTGGTCCTGCAGCTGAGCAGCAACAGCTTTTTCCAGCACTTTAGACAGAAATGGGAGGTGGGAAATTGGGCGGTAATTAGAAAAAATGTCGGGATTGTAGTGGGCATGACCGTGTCCACTTTGATACACCTGCGTATTTTTGAACTGTTCCAGAGATGACCTTTACTGACCTCTCAGTAAAGCAAGACATTTACTACAAATTATTCCATTAGTTGTAATCTGGGAAACATAGTCACCAAAAGAGACTATTTCTATCTTTGATTTTATTCTAATGTAATCAAAAGAATAACTTTTGTCATTTTCATGATATATGTTATATGCTGTTATTCTTTAAATGTGAAACATTACTGTGTCACTCCTGCTGTGTTAAAGTTGAAGTCTCGGGTCACAGAGGCCCGACCGTTTTGTTTAGAAAGTCAGAAGACAGTTAATCCGTTGTTTTTCATGAGAAGGGCTCCAGCTTTCTCTGTCTTTTCCTAAACAAATCTCCCTCTGCTCTGTCTGTAACCTTGGGTCGTGATAACGGCAAGTGAACTGCTCGACTGGTCCACGGACCAATGAAAAAGAGACAAGCCTCACTCCTCTCTGATCCTTCTTTAAGTTCTAAGCTGTGGCTGGAACAGATGAGTCTGCTGGGAGCTTCAAAGAGATGTGAACTTTCCCAAAGAGCTGGGATGAACTCAGTCACACGCTAAGGACTCGTCATCCAGCTAAGGACTGATAACCTGCTGTTATGAGTCCACCTCGAACGAGCGTAAGCTCAAAACTTTGTTATTCCTTCCTGGAATAAGTTTATCTTGAAGTCAGAGGCCAGTAGCTGACATATTTTCTGATGACCAACGCGAAACCAGGAGACGTTGAAAACGTAAACAAGGACCAGCTTGGACGTGCTGGGCCTGAAGGACTCTGTGCATCTGAAAGGCTGGTGTCATCTCTTTATTCAGACTCGTCGTCGAAGGTAAAGAGCTGTTTACAAACGTACCTGGGGTTTAGCAGAAGTCGGATGGGAAGTGTCACTCTGGTAACATGCTCAAGACAATTTCCTTTAACCTCTCCTTCTTAAACTTCTCCCCTCAATTCTAAGCTGGAAACTATCTAAGCTAAAGAGCCCTCAGACTAAATATGTTTAACATCCAGTATTTATGTCTGTTGTGTTGTAATTTAACTGTGCTGACGTTTTAAATTACAAGAAAGTGAAATCATGTCAATCAAGTGTAATGGTGTTAATTTAGTTGATTTATTTTAAATAAATGGTAGTGCCTTTGGCATACCAACTAAGTTAACGTCTCTTGTCACTTAATGGCTTTATTTATTTATCCATCATAAAGATCACAGAAATATTGGGTAAACTGAAAAAGAAAGAATCCGTGAAATTACTATTCAATCTGAATAAGTAAATTAATTAAGGTAAAGAGGTCAGTATTAATATTGACCTCCTCATAATCCTTTACAGGATCCAAATTAGATTTTTTTTTCAGAAGAGGCCTAATGATGGCAGTTTTTAGAGGTAGTGGAACATGACCAGATTGTAGAGACTTATTTATTATTTGTGTGATTAATGGGCTAATTGCAGAGTGATTGGATTTTATGAGAGACGAGGGGAAGGGATCCAGGGCGCAGGATGAAGGCTTCATTTTCTTGATGATGGACTCCACCTCACTCTGAACAACTTCATCAAAGCTGCTCAGGGACCCAGGATGCAGACGGGTAGATGGTAAACGAAGATCAGGGAGGTTGTGGAGCTGAGATCTGATAGTGTCAACTTTGTTTTTAAATGATGAAAGGAACAGGTTGCATTTTTGAACAGATTCCTCAGGAGTTTGTTTAATGGGATTAAGCAGATGAGTTATTGTGGAGAAGAGCTGTTTAGAGTTACCAGGGCAGGTGTTGATGATGTTGGAATAATATTTGGAGCGTGCTTCTTTAAGAGAATAGGCATATGCTTTCTGATGTTCTTTGTATGCCTGCTATGTACAGAGAGACCAGATGATTTTACACGTCTCTCAATAGCACGGTCAGTTGCCTTCATCCTGCGCAGCTCACCAGTGTACCAGGGAGCTGAACGGGAGAAAGACACCAGTCTTGTCTTCAAGGGAGCATGTAGGTCCAGAAGCTCTTGGAGAGATCGGTTGTAGTAATCCACAGAGTCATTTGCAGATGAATGATTGACAGCGGTCAGGGTGTGAAGATCATATAAGATAAGATTATCATAAGATAAATGAGTCCTTGAGGCTCAATGGGATTAACCTGCCTAAATAAAGGTTGAATGAATATTTAAAATAGGACTTCATCAATAAAATGGAAGCAGGAATGGCCCATATTTCAAATTAAAATGGATTAATAGAAATGCTTTTTAGTTTAGTTTAGTTTGTTTTCCCTTTACATGCTGCCTTTAGGTCAAATTATTAATCAGTTCAACATTTCTTTTCACTGTTATGCCGACAATACACAGCTTTACATCAGGACTGGAGCCTCCTCATCTTCCCCATTGTCATCTCCATCTTCACTCACTGCCCTCTCTGCCTGCCTGGAGGAAATAAGGGCATGGATGAATCAGAACTTTCTTCAATTAAACTGCTCCAAGACTGAGGCCATACTGATTGGCACCCCTCACCAGGTACAAACATCTACTATAACAACAATTTCCTTTTCTGGACAAGACATCCCCCTCTCCACCTCTGTTACTAATCTTGGAATAAAAATGGACTCTCATCTTACATTTGAAAATCACATTAAGCTTCTGTTTAAAACTTGCTTCTTCCATCTTCGAAACATCTCCAGACTTCGCCCATCCCTAACTTTTTCCGATGCTGAGAAGCTCGTCCATGCTTTTGTCTCCTCCAGGCTCGACTACTGCAACTCCCTGTTTATTGGAATCCCTGGTAAATACCTTCAGAAGCTTCAATATATTCAAAACAGTGCAGCAAGGATTTTGTTGAGAGTTCGTAAATTTGAACATATTACACCCATTCTCCATAACCTTCATTGGCTTCCTGTCACCTACAGAATTCAGTACAAAACTGCTCTCATTACACATCAATGCTTACACGGAACTTCACCAGATTATCTAAAGGACATTCTTGCACCATACTCATCCACCCGGTCTCTACGGTCACAGAACAGTCATCTACTTCACATTCCGAGAACCAAATTAAGGACCATGGGAGACCGGGCTTTCAGTGTGGCTGCCCCCCGCCTGTGGAACTCTCTTCCTGACTGCCTAAGAGCTCCACAGTCACTGGTTGACTTTAAGAGCGGCTTGAAGACCTTTCTTTTTAACCAAGCATACTCTGCCTCCTCATGATTCTATCTTTGATCTTAGTTGATACTGTTATTGATTTTACTTGTTTTATTACTTGTTTTATTGACATTTAATTCTGTTGCACTTTGTAGCACTTTGAGATTTTCATTAATGAAAAGTGCGTTATAAATTGAATTCATTATTATTATTATTATTATTATTATTATTAGTTTCAAAATAAAGCTGCATGTTTTGACTCATAAGTAAAATTTAAAATTAATAATCCAAACTGCATTTTCATTTTCTTCTTCAAGACTGCTCAATTTGTAAATTAATTAAAATGATAAATAAAACAACGTTTAGCATTTAATTTTCAAAATATATCCTAGTAAAAAGTGACCAAAATTCATTTTGAAAGGTCAAATTTGAAAATTAAAATGAATTAAGAGAAATTATTTTTCATTTCAAAGTCAACCTGCATGTTTTGACTCATAAAAAATAAATCATTTTCATTTTCTACTTCAAGACTGCTCATTGTGTAAATTAATTAAAATGATAAATAAAATAACGTTTAACATATAATTTTCAAAACATGTCCCAGTAAAAAGTGACCAAAAATCATTTGAAATGTCAAATTTGAAAATTAAAATGAATTAGCAGAAATGATTTTTCATTTCAAAGTCAAGCTGCATTTTTTGACTCATAAATAAAATTAAAAATAAATAATTTTCATTTTCTTCTTCAAGACTGAGCACCAACAGGTGATGGAGGCAGCAGGAGATGAGCACCAACAGGTGATGGAGGCAGCAGGAGATGAGCACCAACAGGTGATGGAGGCAGCAGGAGATGAGCACCAACAGGTGGTGGAGGCAGCAGGAGATGAGCACCAACAGGTGATGGAGGCAGCAGGAGATGAGCACCAACAGGTGGTGGAGGCAGCAGGAGATGAGCACCAACAGGTGATGGAGGCAGCAGGAGATGAGCACCAACAGGTGATGGAGGCAGCAGGAGATGAGCACCAACAGGTGATGGAGGCAGCAGGAGATGAGCACCAACAGGTGGTGGAGGCAGCAGGAGATGAGCACCAACAGGTGATGGAGGCAGCAGGAGATGAGCACCAACAGGTGATGGAGGCAGCTGGAGATGAGCACCAACAGGTGATGGAGGCAGCAGGAGATGAGCACCAACAGGTGATGGAGGCAGCTGGAGATGAGCACCAACAGGTGGTGGAGGCAGCAGGAGATGAGCACCAACAGGTGATGGAGGCAGCTGGAGATGAGCACCAACAGGTGATGGAGGCAGCTGGAGATGAGCACCAACAGGTGGTGGAGGCAGCAGGAGATGAGCACCAACAGGTGATGGAGGCAGCTGGAGATGAGCACCAACAGGTGATGGAGGCAGCAGGAGATGAGCACCAACAGGTGGTGGAGGCAGCTGGAGATGAGCACCAACAGGTGGTGGAGGCAGCAGGAGATGAGCACCAACAGGTGATGGAGGCAGCAGGAGATGAGCACCAACAGGTGGTGGAGGCAGCAGGAGATGAGCACCAACAGGTGATGGAGGCAGCAGGAGATGAGCACCAACAGGTGGTGGAGGCAGCAGGAGATGAGCACCAACAGGTGATGGAGGCAGCAGGAGATGAGCACCAACAGGTGATGGAGGCAGCAGGAGATGAGCACCAACAGGTGGTGGAGGCAGCAGGAGATGAGCACCAACAGGTGATGGAGGCAGCAGGAGATGAGCACCAACAGGTGGTGGAGGCAGCAGGAGATGAGCACCAACAGGTGATGGAGGCAGCAGGAGATGAGCACCAACAGGTGGTGGAGGCAGCAGGAGATGAGCACCAACAGGTGGTGGAGGCAGCAGGAGATGAGCACCAACAGGTGATGGAGGCAGCAGGAGATGAGCACCAACAGGTGGTGGAGGCAGCAGGAGATGAGCACCAACAGGTGATGGAGGCAGCAGGAGATGAGCACCAACAGGTGATGGAGGCAGCAGGAGATGAGCACCAACAGGTGGTGGAGGCAGCAGGAGATGAGCACCAACAGGTGATGGAGGCAGCAGGAGATGAGCACCAACAGGTGATGGAGGCAGCAGGAGATGAGCACCAACAGGTGGTGGAGGCAGCAGGAGATGAGCACCAACAGGTGATGGAGGCAGCAGGAGATGAGCACCAACAGGTGATGGAGGCAGCAGGAGATGAGCACCAACAGGTGATGGAGGCAGCAGGAGATGAGCACCAACAGGTGATGGAGGCAGCAGGAGATGAGCACCAACAGGTGATGGAGGCAGCAGGAGATGAGCACCAACAGGTGATGGAGGCAGCAGGAGATGAGCACCAACAGGTGGTGGAGGCTGCTGGAGAGGAGCATGAGCAAGTTGTGGAGTCTGCGGTGGAAACCCCACGAGAGGACATCACTGTCGCTGCAGATGGGGAGGAGGAAGATGAACCAGCAGCAAAAAGGCGACAAACAGAATGTCAGTTGTGCGAACAAAGAAGAGCAGAAATTAATCGTCTCTTACAGGAAAACAGGGAGCTCAGGTCAGAGCTGAATAAAAAACAGCTAGACAAAGAATTTCTTAGGGGTGACACAAAAAAAGTCAGGTACTATACAGGACTTCATTGCTTTGCCGTATTGTTGTCATTGTTTGAATTTG
>JBBPBX010049625.1:6052-25279 GCA_038048925.1 Garcialebias charrua
ACTGGTGTTCCTATTGAGTTTGTGGATTTATACAAATATTTGGGATTCTTGGTCGATGCACATCTCTTTTTTTTTAAGCCACATGTCGAAAACCTTGTAAAGAAACTGAACTTTGATTAAAACAGGTCTGAAAACGAGTCCTCGTGACTCAGTAACCTGTAGAAAGGTTGAATGAAGAACTTGGAGTGCGTCGATGTGCAAACGTTTGAGCTGTCTAAACTTTACAACACTTCATATCCCTCTTCTCCCACAGCTGCACATCTGTACTGTTTGGGTTTCGGGCTGCGATTCTGTGATACTCCGGGCCTGCATGAGAACCTCACGGAACATTCTTTAGCGCTTTGATCGCGAGACGCTCGGGGTTTGAACTGGTGTGCACACAGTCGTGGAAACTCGTATGCTGCAGAGTTTAGGAGACGTCGGAGTGTGTCTGCATCATTCAGCGTGTTCGTTCCTTGTGCTTTCACCTCGAGGCTTCGTCTTGAGTCTTTCAGAATCACGTTTATTCATCTGTTTCGTTACTTCGATGGGTTTCTTGTTCCAGTCTGAGCTTTAGATAATCGTTTTCTTCGTCCTCTCTGTTTTAATTTAAAGTAGATCCACACAGCAGGGAGGAGCCGAACAGTTCCGCAGGGTGCAGTCGCCACGGTGACTTGATTCTATCGTGCTAAAAATGGGATTGCAGACACTGATAGGAGAAGTACATTTTTGCCTTTTTCTTCGCCGATATGCTCCTTTGAACAACCTCGAGGAGGGATGTCGGCGTGAAAGCCCAAAGAGTTGCAGAGATCGGATCGTACTTTTCAGATTTTGACAATATGTTGAGTTTTCATGCTCAAATGAACCCGACGACTGTCTTTTTGTCCGTCTAAAATAAAATGAAGTATAAATTAATTCATATACATATACAACAATGTGCACATTATCAGAATCCTTAAAAAAAAAAAACACAGACACAAACTGTATGAAAAACTAAGTTTGTCGTTGTAATGAATGCACATTTGTCAACATCGTCATGTAACATTAAAGGAAAAAAAACCTGTGATTTAGAATTTTATGGCAACAACACAACTAAAGTTGGAACAGGGAATTAAAGGTTATAAAAGTTACTAATTATGTTAAGCTGTCTTCTTTGAGCCGACACTCGTTTAAAATGGACTGAGGCAAAGAGGAAAACTGTTCTGTGGTCAGACAAATTAAAATTTGAAAGCTTTGTTGCAAAATATAGACACCATGACCTCTGTGTAAAAGAGGGGAGAGACGATCAGCACACAGTTCAAAAGACTGCCTCTCTGATGGTATGGGGGTGCATTAGTACCTCTGGCATGCACAGCTTACCGTATTTTTCAGACTACAGTATAAGGCGCACCGGATTATAAAATGCATTAAATGAAACAAAACATCAGATAAGTCAAACTTTATTCGACTCATTCACAATAACTCAACATTGTAGTGGGCATGACCGTGTCCACTTTGATACACCTGTGTATGTTTGAACTGTTCCAGAGATGACCTTTACTGACCTCTCAGTAAAACAAGACATTTACTACAAATTATTCCATTAGTTGTAATCTGAGAATATAGTCACCAAAAGAGACTATTTCTATCTTTGATTTTATTCTAATGTAATCAAAAGAATAACTTTTGTCATTTTCATGATATATGTTATATGCTGTTATTCTTTAAATGTGAAACATCAATGTGTCATTTCTGCAAATGAAAAGGTGTCAAAGTTCAGCTAAAATGTCAAACTGACTTATACAGAAATTGTTTTTGTCGAGTTTCAGCTAAAACTCTCATCTAGCGTCTGAAAGTCTCTCACTCAGATACTTTTCCTAAACAATTTCCTTCTCTGCGCTGAATTTCACCTTGAATAGTGATAACAAGTGGACCAATGAAAAAGAGCCAAGTCTCACTCCTCTCGGATTCTCTTATTAAGTTCTAAGCTGTTGCTGGAACTGTTGAGTCTACTGGGAACTTCAAAGAGATGTGAACTTTCCCAAAGAGCTGGGGTACGTTTGGTCAAGAGCTAACGACCTTCGTCTTCAGCTAGGACTGATAACCTGCTGTTATGAGTCCACTTCGAATGAGCGTAAGCTCAAAACTTTGTTATTCCTTCCTGGAATAAGTTTATCTTGAGCCAAAAAACCACGACTGCCACGGCTTCTGCCGACGAAAGCAAGTATCACCGACACCGACAAGGTAAACACGTGTGGAGTCCAGCTTGGACTTGCGGGACCGACGACTCGTCAGTCCAAGGCTGATCACAGCTCTTTACCAGAACCAAGGCGGACGTCTTAAGGTAAAGGAGCAGCTGTTTGCTTGCTGGAGGTGTGATGATATCTTAGCTGGACGCGTATGGAAGAGTGTCATCTGGTTTCATAAATGCAAGATAAACTTCCTCTCTTAACCTCCCAATTCCTCTTAAATCTTTCCTTATCTCCATTTCTAAGCTGGAAACTATTTTTTAAGTTAAAGAGCCCTCAGACTAAATATGTTTAACATCCAGTATTGAAGTCTGTTGTTACAATTTAAATGTGCTGACGTTTTAAATTACAAGAAAGTGAAATCATGTCAATCAAGTGTAATGGTGTTAATTTAGTTGATTTATTTTAAATAAATGATAGTGTCTTTGACATATCAAGCTAAGTTAACGTCTCCTGTGAATTACATCTGGTCAAGGTATAGAATTATTGGTATTAAGCTGAAAAAGAGAGAACCCGTTTTAATTAATGATGTATTTTTGTGTCAGTCTAAACCCTGCCAATTTATAAATCTAAAATATAGGTAAGTCATTAAACTGACCCCTTCCTATATTACTACAACATTGTTCAGTTGTAACATAAAATCCAAAACAATACACTCTATACAAAACAATACACAATTCTGAGTGCTGTGTACCACATAAAACCAGTTTGAGGTCAATAAGTCAGAGAGTCAGAGTCAGAGAGAATTTATTGTCATTTGCACCGCATGTAGTACATGTGTTGAAAACGAGATTATGTACACAGGGTCCCAGTTACATCCAACAACAAATGCAAGAGAAAAACAATAATAACATCTAGGATTAACTAAGAGAGACATCAGCTAGTAATACACTAAGCCCTAATGTAGTAGAAAAACATCATTATAAACAGCAGCACGAACATGAGTCATTATGAGCAGATGGTCACAGATGAACGCAGCAACAAGAAACAGATCAGTATCAACATGATGTGACATTTTGCAGTGTTTATTCTTATTATTTATTTATTCATGAGTCTGACAGCCTCAGGGTAGAAGCTGTTCCTCAGTCTAGTGGTTCTACATTTGATGCTCCTCAACCTCCGTCCCGAGGGGAGTGGTGCAAAGAGTGAGTGTGCTGGGTGAGTGAGGTCTTTCATGATGCAGGTGGCTCTTTTTCTGCATCTGGAGGTGTAAATGTCTGTGATGGTGGGGAGACTGACTCCCACAGACTTCTGTGCAGCCTTCACCACTCTCTGTAGAGCTTTCCTCTCTGCAACTGTGCAGCCTCCATGCCACACGTTGATGCTGGAGCACAGGACGCTCTCCACTGCACACCTGTAGAACGAGGTGAGGACTGAGCTTCTCAGACCAGCTCGTCTCAGCCGTCTGAGGAAGTAGAGTCTCTGATGACCTTTCTTGATCAGGCTGGTGGTGTTGTTGCTCCAGCTGAGGTTATCATTCAAGTGTACTCCCAGGTACTTGTAGCTGGAGACCACCTCCACCACCATCATGAACGTAATTGTGAAATGAGCTGGATTTAAAAATTTGTTTCACCGAAAGTGATAACAAGCCATACAGTATATAGGTCGCACCGGTGTATCAAAGTCAAAGTCAACTTTATTGTCAGAACTGCAATATGTACAGGACATACACAGGACCGAAATTGCATTTCTCTCAGTCCCTCGGTGCAACAGTAACCATCTAAACACTAAACACTAAAACATTTAATAAACATAAGCATAAAATAGTAAAAGTGTAACACTGTCCTGAGTTTTTTCATAATAGTATAAAAGTATGAAAATTTACACCAACACTGAAACACCAAACACCCAATGAACATAAGCATAAAATGAAATAATAAAAGTGTAACACTGTCCTGAGTTTTTTCATAATAGTATAAAAGTATGAAAATTTACACCAACACTGAAACACCAAACACCCCTGAAACACCAAACACCCAATGAACATAAGCATAAAATGAAATAATAAAAGTGTAATACTGTCCTGAGTTTTTGCATAGTAGTATAAAAAGTATAAAAAGTATATCTATAAAATAAACTGAAGGTTCTAGCATTGACATTTGCAAAGAGTGGCACAGCAGCATATAAGTTAATGTACACAGTATATGTATGAGGTAGTTGATGTTGGTATAGAGGCAAAGTGGCATATGCAGTGAGGCACATAAGGCACATTTGGCATCCTTAGATAAGGCTAGTCAGAGAATGCTGTATATGTATCTGCAGTAGTGTAGATAAAAGTAGTGTAAATGTAAACAGTAGTAATAAATGTAAAGCAGTAGTAATAAATGTAAACCGTATTAATAAATGTAAACAGTGAATGTAAACAGTAGTATGACTATAGGCAGTAATGTAATACAAACATTAGTGCAAATATGAGAAGTAGTGCAAACTGAATGAGCACATGACCGAGAGTTTAGTGAATAACCCGTTTGATGACACAGAGTCCAGTGTTAAAATCTTTGTGTTGAGTGGTAATGTGTGAGAAAGTTTTTTGTGTTAAGGCAGTTCAAATGGGAGGGGAGGCAGAGCAGGCAGAGTGTTTAGCATCCTGACTGCCTGATGAACAGAGCTGTCTCTCAGTCTGCTGGTTCGAGCCTGGAGACTCCTCAGTCTCCTCCCTGATGGCAGCAGTCTGAAGCAGCTGTGTAGTGGGTGTGTGGGATCACCTGCCATGCAGAGGGCTTTCCGAGTGAGGCGTTTGCTGTGTAAGTCCTGCAGTGAGGGCAAGGAGGTGCCGACGATCTTCTCAGCTGCTTTCACGATGCGCTGGAGGCTCTTGCGGCAGGATGCAGTGCATGCACCAAACCACACCGTGATGCAGCTGGTCAGGACACTTTCTATGGCACCTCTGTAGAAGGTGCACATGATGGGGGTTGAAGCTCCAGCCCTTTTCAGCTTGCGGAGAAAGTAGAGACGCTGGTGAGCCTTCTTGGCCAGTGCTGCAGTGTTCCTGCTCCAGGACAGGTCCTTTGAGACGTGCACTCCCAGGAACTTGGTGCTGTCTACTCTCTCCACTGCGGTGCTGTTGATGGTCAGAGGGGCATGTTGTGCATCCCTCTTCCTGAAGTCCACAACAATCTCCTTTGTCTTCTCCACGTTGAGAGTGAGATTGTTGTGTCCGCACCACAAGGCCAAGCGGCTCACCTCCTTCCTGTAGTCCGTCTCATCGTTGTTGCTGATGAGACCTACCACTGTTGTGTATAGGTCGCAGGCCTTGAAAAAACCATAAAAGGTGCGACCTATACACCGGAAAATACGGTAGTCGTAAAGCTCTCCCCCTCCTGCAGGGATTGAAGAACCCACTAACACACTTACCTGAGTGAGGGCAGGCACTGAGTGGCAGCTCGAGGGTATTTTTAATGTCATTTCCCAAACGTTCATCGTTTTCAGACTATAGACTTCTAATTATGGCACATTCCTTGAAGCTTGACCTTTGACCTTTCCCAACCCTCTGCCTCAAGGCTTTTATTCGCAACTAATGTAGCAGACAGAAGGTAAATCAAGAGTTTAAACCACTCTGGTTCAGTTCAGCCAACAATAGAGTTAGTTTAGTTTTAGGGGATTGAGTGTGATTAAGTTCTTCAGGATGAAATCCTCCTCGTTTTATCTTCACTCGTGTCCTTGATGCTTCAGTGTTTTCTACAGTCCCATCACCCAGGACACACTGAGCTGTGTTACACAGCCATCCTGCTTTTCAACTGGATTAATATTCAACCAGACGCTCAGCTGCCGGCAGGTTTTCCCACAGGAGCTGCTGCTGTAAAGGAGTAAAAGGAGGTTTTAAGAGCCAAACTAACCCTTACAGAATTAATAAAGTGCCAACACGTGTCTCTAGAAGAATACAAACTGAGCAACACAACGTTATTTATCAATAAGTGAAGCTTCATAAAGAGGTAAACTTAATTATAACAGCAGACTGCAGCTTTCTGGACAGTAAATCGTTCAGGTGTTTATAATTATGTAATTTGTTTGAGCATTTTTAGGATTACAACTTTAACATTATCTTTAACATGATTCTTTAGTACAAATATGCAATAAATTTATGAAGGTGTGTGTGTAAAATGGAGCCATTTTGCACAAAATGCAAGGGAAAAGGTGGGAAAAAAGTGATTCCCAAAACAACCAGGTGTAAGTTTCATCATATTTATGTACAAAGCTTTGGAGAACAGTCAACAATCACAGAAGATCACTGCATTTACAAGTACAACTTATCAATGTTTTCACCTGTCTGAGGTTCTGACCTGTTCTGACTTCCTGACAATAAAAAAAAAATCAGTTTTGTAGAAACAATAGAACCCAGCTGCCGTCAGAAGCGGGATGAAGTCTGGGAGCCAGCAGCTCTCAAGGACTCAAAGAAAGACGTCACTGTAATCATATCAGTCACCTCCAGGATAATAGAATGATCTTTTCATGTCCCTTCACTGACTGGTCACATCTGATTATTACATAAAGCAAGGAGCATGGAACATTTTAATGTTATTCACAATAATAATAAAAGAGCAGTGAAAATTATGGAGTGTGAGTGCAAATAATACACATCACCTCGACAAAAATTTAAACCCCGAACAATAAAACCCCCAAAATATATTTAAAAAAATCAAAAACATTTAAGAAAATATAAAAATAAACCTTTCAGGCAGCACAATAAACATTAAAAACACAAAGCAATGATAAACATGCAACATTAAATACGTAAATCATTAGTTTCAATTTTATTTTTTATTTTATGTGTATTTATTTGTGAAATGTTGAGTTTTGTGGATTCTGTGATTTAAAAAAAAATAATTTCTTTTTTATCCTGTTTTGAGTTATTTGTTGTTTGCTGCCGTTTTCTGTTCTGATGCCACCACGCTGGACCTTTTAATTAAACGGCTAACTGTTACCGTTTTTTCCACCTTGCACGTCTCACCGACCTATAAGTCGCATCAGTCCAAATATGTCTATGGTGGATGCGAGAGCGTGCACGGAGGGACTTTAACAAGAATTTAACAAGATTAAGACTTAAAAACTATTATTTGTTGCTTGAAATTATAATAAAGGTGTGTCTCAGTTTAACGTTTACTTAATAAATGCACTTTAATGGTCAAATTAGCTGCATTTCGCTAGGGCGGTGCAGGTGGTTTGACGGTCGGTCCAAGCAAAGAGCAGGACGAAGGTGGCAGAATATGGCAAGCCGATTGTGTCATTAATAGCTGGGGAAGATTCTCAGTCATCCAGGACATGGTAAATTTAAAAAAAGTTCAAGACAAAAACAATAAAGTATAATAAATAAAGTCCAGTTGTTTTTGCCTTGAACTTTTTTAAATTTGTCATTATAGTCACTTTTACCTTTTACATTATACAACGGCATGCCTTTTTACTCTGCTGCCATCTAGTGGCTGAAAATGGTAGTGTTCAATATTTTCAGTCAGAATGAATGAAAACGGTCATGTCTCAGCCAAAAATTAGTTTATAAATATAGGGGGAAATTCCATAAATACGTTGCTTCGGCGTATAAGTCGCAGGGCATGTAAATTATGCACACAAAAAAAGTGACTTATAGGCCAAAAATATGGTAATAGGAACCCTAACCAAAGGAAGCCTGAAGGACAATAACGTACACAGTTTCAGACACTCTATTCACGAGGGGCAACGTCCACAAAGGACTCAGAGTAGGAACCGGTGACTCAACTCCACCCTAAAACTTACACCCAAAGACTGGGACAATACGTCTTCGAGAAACAACAAAGGAAGTCCATTTGTCTTTTGTTCAAAAACGAGACAGTCAGGTGGAAAATGGACACAGATCTGAGTGTGACCCGTGCTGCAGGCGGTCCGTTGGAAACATCACAGGTTGTGTCGGCAGAGGAATGTAAGAAATGTGCAACTTCACTCTCAGATCATCCGTCATCCAAACAGCACCCGTGCATCAAAACCAGAACCAGGAATCGCTTCATTTTTGACTCTTTTTAGCAAATGTGCGATGAGCCCCCCCCCCTAGTAAAAAAATCCTAATTTTGCTTTAAACAGCATTTAAAAATCTCAAAATAGTTGCACACATGGAAAAATAAAACTTAAATTAGATGCAGAATGTGTATTTGTTTCTAATATTCCCACGCCGTAGGTTCACTTGTTGTTTCCCTGTTTCATTTCCACCCATGTGCAGCTAACCTTCAGAGAAGCCAAATACTTGTGGGACACTTTTTTAAATGGGGATTGAAGAGGCGGGACACTATTTTATAACCGCAGAGGAGCGTTTATTAACTGGAACTGGTTTGACCACAGTTTGTCCCACACGGGCTGAGGTGCTGAGTTTCATTGCTTTGGTGTGATTTCCTCTTTAGTGAATCACATTTGGATTCGGAGACGTTTGAATCTCTGTTCGCTAGAACTGGGATTCCAGAAATGTTGGACCAGACTGGCTCCAGGCCACCGTGACCACAGTCTGAACCACACACACACACACACACACACACATATATATATACCTCTCACTCCGTGGCCGAGTTCGCCCAGTCCAGGGTCTTTTGGATATTTAAGACCTAAAGTGTGAGAAATATGCGCCTTCTTCACATACATTTGTGTAGATCAGGGTTATTCAACTAAATCGCTCAGTGGGCCACAGTTACTGAAAGCCAAGAGCTCAGGGGCCATATCCAGTAATTATTCTCATTAAGTAATTTGCTTTTATGATTTAAAATCCAGTTTTATTTAAAAGTGAACCCATTAGTGGGCCGAACTGAGCACACCCATGGGTCTGATTTGGCCCCCGGGCCACCAGTTGAAAAGTCCTGGTGTGGAGAATTACTACCAGTTGTGTTTCTGTTCACCACAACTATAAACTAAGACCCACAGCTACGTAAAGCTTGCACCGTCTATTTCCTGATGGATTACATTAACCTAAAAGAACTGCTGGTTGAGGTGTGATTTGACATATTTCTAAAAGATCAGACTTTGGTTTGGCTGCCCCAGATGTGGCTTATATATTTATTTTGGTCCTTTTTTACCCTTAAACTAGAGCTTTTGTGTCTAAAACTCTCCCTGTGTGTTTGGTGGTCCTTATCACCGTTCTGTGTGTATTATAAATATAAATACAGTATATATATAATATGTGTGTGTGGGTTAGTCTTGATTTAATGCAGATGTAGCATAGATTCCAGCCTGCAGCTGAACTTGCTTTGCTAATACTGTATTTGTGGTGTTTCTTGCAGCTGGGTGGGCTGGTACATGAACAGTATGGTGTTAAAACTCTTTAACAGGAGGGAACGCAGTCCTGGAGGCAACTGAAAACAGAGCTTTCTTTCCATTTACTCTGCTTTCTTTAACAGTAACCAAATGTTACCTCGTAAAAATGTGATTAAAAAAAGGCTTTCCCAAACGTGCTGGAGTTTATATGATTCTCTGATCCATTTTACAGTCACATAAACTGAGCGGTCAAGTTGCTTTGAAGTAAACACGATGTATAATGTTCTTTGTTGTTCATACTCGCCTACTTTTTTTTATTATTGTTGGCTGATTATTGGCTGAAAGGGTTTAAAACCTGCTGATTCTGTAATATTCTGTATTAAAAATGTATGGCAGCTAGATTTAGTGCCTTTAGAGAAAGTACCAGCAATTTATTAACTTATATTACACATTTTTATTAGTTTTTTTTATTAACTTGTTAAAAAACACATAGTTTATTAGAACATTTTACATAAAGGATAAAATTATTTTACCTCAATGCTCAGTTGAGTTTTAATACAAATTATTTTATAAATATATTGGTACTATACATTATAGAGCCTACTGGGTAAGTATCAGGTGTGTGCTTGGTATGTACCCTGTAAGTACTGGGTATGTGTCCAGTATTCACCAGGCTTTATTATGTGTTGAATAATTTTCTGCATGCAATTTGTTTTAAAAGTATAAAATTATGGGATTTTGTAATAATTGTGTGAATACCGGTAATTAGAATTATTCAGATCCGTCTGCAACAAAAGTGGACTTTGGGTCTGAGAAATGAAGCCCATGCTCAGGTAACCAAACATGTAGTTCCTCTGTTGGCCAAAAGAGGTCAATGTTTGACAGTTTTGTCCAGATGTCCAACTTTAAAGCTGAGCTAAACGCATTTAAAGCCTGGATTAAAGTGTGTTTTTTCCTTCGTAACAATTATAGCAAAGGATTGACCTTTTTTAATTTATATTATGACATAACCTTTAAAGACCGTGTAAAGTGAATTTCAACATTTTCTTCAATAAACATTATAAATGTCATAATTGTAATCTTGTAAATGAGTAAAAAGTCTCAAAATTGTAGCTCAATTAATTTTGGAGTTATAGAGCAAACTGTGTATAAACATATTTCTATTTCAGGATTTTTTAGGCGTGTTTTAAACGTGACCGCGTTTCGTCACGCGGTCCTCATTAGTATAGCCCCACCCCCTGCAGCTCCAGCCGTATAAATTCGCCTCGGTGGAGCCGTTCACTCGCGAATCGCAGATAGCATCAGATAGCAATAGCATAGATATTTTGTTCATTGTTAGCTAGCTAATCAATTATGCCTCGTTCGTGCATCTTCCCTGGATGTCGCAATGGTCAGGGCACCCGTACAAATCATAACATGTTTTTATACCGCGTGGTTTTAAACCGAGTATCTGTAATGTCTGGATAGGACAATGGTTAGAGCGCTTGCCTTCCGTCCCAAAGCCCACGGGTTCAAATCCCGCATGGTGCAACTCTTTTTTTATTTTTTTTATTCATTCCAGATTAAAAACACACAAGAAAACTATTTACAAAAACAGCGTAACTCTTGGAAAAAGTAGCTGCTGTTACAGACAGAACTCGGATAAAAACAGAGCAGGTTTACTGGCTCTGCTGTCTGCCTCTCCAGTGTCTCCACTGTGGGACACGAGCAGGACGAGCGCAGCTGCCTGAAACCACGCCCACGCACTGACACGCCCCTAGCGTTCCAGACCAAGGCAAAATCATGTTTTTTCATGATTTTTGAGACTTAATTTTATAAGGTAAACAATGTTTTTAATCAGTCAGATTTAAATGGGTGATTAATAACACATATTTATGCCATGTGACAAACTAAAAACACACATTTAATTTCACTTTACACGGTCTTTAATGCTTTTTATGAATGGGTGATTCCACATGCATGAAGACCTTTTTGTGTAGTTTGTTTCTGATTTGTGAGTTCTCTATCCAAAAATATTGTTGTCATTCTTCAAAATGTAAACTGTACACAAAAATGTTTCTATTTGTACCAAATTTTCTCTGCAAAATTCCTATTTTTGTGTTAAGTGCATCTTTTCAGTGAGAACATGCCTTCTTGCAACACATAAACACTTAATTTGACACAGTCTGCTTTTGTTCAAATCAAACATTTGCAGGGCTGCAGAACATCTCAACAACGTTGGAAACACTGTTGGGGATGCCAAGGCCATATGGCCAGAAGCTTGTTAACTTCTGTTGTCAGTCTTGTGTGCACTCGAGTCTGGAGTGGGATTACCAGTACTTGTGACAGAACGCTGATGAAATGGACATGAAATCTGTCTGAGGGCCTCTTCTTGCCTGAGGCTTCTTCTCAGGTTCTCTAATTGAATTAGAGACAGAGCAGAACTGACTCGAGCATCAGCGAACACCTCAAGGGCTCGGTCTAAATTTCACAGAGATTTCAGAAAGGGCAGACAAACAGCCTGGTATCAGTGGATCAAACCAAGCTGGGAAAGCACTCAAGTTTGTCTTGTGACATTAAAATTATTAGATAAAGGCTACCTACAATGAGGTGCCATAAAAAGTTTAAAAACCTGAAAGGTAGTTTGAGGTTTCAGTACACCTATCCTCTGGTGAAATGCTCTGAAGTTCAGAAAAGAGCCTTCGTTAAACAACTAAAAATCATGCAAACTAGCTATGTGGATGTTTTATATCTCCAATTGAATGCTATGTGGATGCCTTACATCATTCTGTGTATTTATGTCGTTATTTCTTTTTTTTCTATATCATGTCTTTTTGCAGCTCTTTGGTCATAATTTGACAATTTTTTTGTTGTGTGTGTGGGAACTAATTTAGCATGTCTTAGTTTGTGGATATTTTACATCTTGTTCTTGGTTTTGTCTCTCAAGAATAAGTTGATGCCATTTTGGGCATTGTCTGATTTCTGTGTCACAATATTTGCACTATTTTGTACCTATACGTGAAATCATTTAGTTTATTTTTATAGTATGTAGTATTTGTGTGTCGTATTGTTTCATTACAATAATATACCATATTTTCCGGAATATAGGTTGCAGCTTTTTATCATTTTTGCATGCCCTGCGGCCTATATTCAGGTGCGACCTATTTATGGCTTTTTATAAAATAAGCTGATTTGTAATCATTTATTAACAAAAATTAAACTGAGACACACTCTTACAATAATGTCAGCTAACAAATATATTTTTTAGGTGTTTATCCTGCTAAAATTATTCATTTATTAAAGAAAAGTTCAGCTCAGACACATATTTGCTATAATTTTTATCAAACAAATAATTGTTTTTAAGTGTTAATCTTCTTAAAAGCCTTGCTGTGCGCTCCTGTGGAAGAGACATTTGCAGCAGAGCTAAACACGGTCCACATTTTGACTAGGTGCAACCTATATTCAGGTGCGACCTATATTCCAGAAAATACGGTAATGTATTTGCTAGTTTTTTTTTCTTTTGAGTGATTTGTGACTTATTTGGTCATTTTAATTTTTGTCCTGTTGCATGTGTTGATTGCTTTTCCTGTTTTAAGGTTTTATATTATTATTAAATCAAACGTTTATAAAAACTTTTTATGAACATAAGTTCCTGCAAATCATTTGTCTGTTGACTTTTTGTTTTTTAAATCTACCTCCTCAAACTTGCTATCGACGCGCTGATTTGCGGTCCGTTGTATTGGGCGGGGTAATACATTTTAGGGCATATGATTGGTCGGTTGGTCTCGTAATGGGCGGAGTCATACTGTAACTGGCTGGCTGGCTGAGAAATTACGCATTCAACAGTTTACGCTTCAACGGGAAGGGTGACGTTGTCGGTAGCTCCCAATGGGATTTTTTGGTCGCTTCTTTTAAAGTTTATTAATTATTTTTAGATCGAAGAAACGCATTATTTTTGAAAGCGGATATTTTAGGTTTCTAATTTAAAACATTGAAGCTTTTGAATTAAGTTTTGGCCATGCGGGTGGACTTCAGCGAGATACGGGAGCGGAAGAAGAAGGGAGACAGCTGGGAGACGGTTGAGCGGATTTAACCGAGCGAGGAGATCTTCCTGTGAGCAGAAGAACCTCACGCAGTTTTACGGTGTCTGGACATTGTTTGTAAGCGAACAGCTGCGTAGTTTGGGGAGTTTTAATGTGTCCGGGAGTTTTTTTCCGCAAATGACGTGGACTAGCACGATGAGCAGTGGCTACAGCAGCTTAGAGGACGACTGCGAAGAGTACTTTTTCACGGCCAGGACCTCTTTCTTCAAAAAACCTTCCGGAAAAATCACAGAGTGCAAGGTAAACACTTTAACACAGTCACTTTTTGTCCGTAAAACCTTTAATGGCTCTTAAAAAAAAAAAAACCTCACCTAAGGTTTGATTCACCTGTTGTAAGGTTGGAAACATCCAACAAAAAGAGGGGGGTACTTAGTAAAGCTTGCAATTTTTTTAATTTTTTAATCTTTGCCGGAATTTAGAAGAAATCTTAAAGATTTTAAAAGTTTGATCAGTTTTGTTTTATTTTTCAAAATGCCACGCCCATGAACAGAAATGCGTAAATTGTGAGAACTGTCAGTGGAGTCCGGCAGGCGTTGAGCAGGAGTAAACCTAGTTTTTCCAGTTTGTGCTGCATTTCAAAAAGGTTACTGGCAGGAGTGGTTTCAATGCAGTTTGACAATGGTGCTTTAATGTTACAATGTGTGTGACTTCTTTTTAAAGTAAGAAGGACAAAATATGAAATTAGCTTATTAATATTTAATAAAAATGCTCCAAAAAACAGCTGAGAGGGAATGTGGTTTCCATTCTTTCAGGCTAAACTAATCTTGTTTTGTACCAACAGTTGGCTTCATCATGTCCGTAATCCACTAAAGTTAGACCACTCTTCGTGTCCTTCTCTAAATGCTGACCTGTTGCACTTCTCAAGTGTCACTTTTCATTCTCGCAGTATATTTCAGTCCTGCAAACAGCTGGTTTGTTCCTCGCCTTGAACACTCAACAGACTGGAGCAGAACTGAGCTATTCATCCTCTCTGCCCACGTTGTCTGTGTGCAGTGCATGACCTTTCACCTTTTCTGCACATCCCCAGTCTTCATGGCACCATGTGTGTTTGTGGGTGACTGTGGCCCATTCAGTGCTGCAGCGTGTGACCCTAAATTGTGGATTTGGAGCTGAACTGCAGTTCTGACTGCTGTGTGTTGGTTTCCCACATGCCAACAGTAATTACAGTTGGAAAGGAGACCAGCACCCTGGGGAAAAATGTGACACAGCTGTATGAAATTACTGGTATCTGCAAAATAAAAGGTTACACCTACTGTACAGGGTAGATGTGCATATTTACCACTTAGTTTTGTATTATATCACATTGCATGCATGTTCATGTCCCTATTAGTTTGCATCTTTGAATGCTAAATTGCATCAGTATCAGTGAAAAGTGAATTACTTCTTAAATATTTGACCAAAAGGGTGCTCTATTTGGGATTAGCAATATTTTTACATGCACAGTTTGGATAAAGGGACCTCGTATTTCAGTTTTGGTCAAGTTTACAAATCCGCTTATGGTGCAAATGGATCATTTGGCTAAATATAAAAAATGACAGTGAAGTTTTAATGTATTGGGTTTGCTAATGAGCAAAATGTGGGGTACACTGAAGCAAACCAGCAGTTTCAAAAAACTCTTTAAGGATAAAAATGTTTCTTTAGTGGCAAAAATTATATTTTCTTTTGCTGGAAGCACAAATACAGTAGTCGTTTACGTTTGCTGTGCTTTTTCTTTTTCCTGTTAAGTTTGTTCGGTGAGTAGCACATTGATCTGTGTTTGTATAAATGAGACGATGGGGAGGCTGGTTGTTGTGTCGGTCTTTTATCACACAGAGATGCAGTTACTATACAAATAGCAGCGATATAAATCCAGGCCTTTTATTAGTTTTACTCCATGGTGGCTCAGCAGAGTTGGAGATATTTGTCATTGTTGTGAGGGAGAAAGTGGAGTTCAGTGAATAAGCCTGAGTGCAAACAGAGGAGGACAAACACAAAGCCTGACTCGTCCTGGATGTTCAACCAGGGAAGTGAGTTGTAACAGTCCATCAGAGGAGCATTATCCCCATCAGCACATACACACAAGCGCTGCTTCAGTGTGTGGATAGTGGTTTCTGGAACTGACCAGTGGGGTCACATCATGAAGTGGCACTCCAGGGTAACCCCAACCCCCATTACGCCTCCACACATATGCAGTGGACAGCTGAAGTTCATCTTTTATTCAAACCATCCCCTCAGACTGTAGGCTTACTGTGCGCTTCATGTCAAAAGCCATGTTTCTGCAGAGACACCCTCCAATGAGCAGAACTAATCCTTTTAGAGCCACGACCCACCTAAAAACTTCATGCTGTCACCCTTAACGCTACAGGATGAATGACTTTGTTGTTGCACAGAATATTTAGTGCTGCAGCTTTAACCATGACTAGCTTCACATGCGCGTAGCCAGGTGGGGTTCGGGGGGTTCGAACGAACCGCCCACTTTGCCTATGAAGTAGGGATGCGCGATATAAACGGTACACGGTATAAACGATAGAAATTTAGCCTACGATAGAGATCTGTCTTCTACCGGCTAACCGCAGAAAATCAGAGTTGTCCGATTTAATCTTTACTTTTTTTAGTTTAAAACTGTGCATAAGTGGTGTTGAAGTGTACAATCAGAGTTGTCAGAGTTAATCGATACTTTTTTTGTGTTGAAAACTGTGCGTAAGTGGTGTTAAAGTCTTTTCTTCGAGTGCTAAGTAGCGAAGCTATAAGCTAACTACGTCCGGCTTGCCGTAGTTTTGCCATATCGGACGCATGCGCAAAACGCTACGTTTCGTCGAAAGTTTTTTTTTTTTTTTTGTCGAAAGTTAAAGTAAGCGTTGGTCAGCTTTAGAGAAACCTGCCCTCTGATCTGTGAACAGAACGCTGTGTTGTGTGATTTTACTGCGAGATCCTCTGGTCAAAGCCACAGAGGAAACTGGTTCTTCTTCGTGCCTTGTCAGCTCTCCTTAAAGCTGAAGGAGACGCCCACTAGAGGGTTGGAGGGTGAAGTGTTTTCAGTGTAAAACGCTGCTCTGTTACTTGGAAACTGTTAAGAGTTAACAACATATTCTTTAGTTTAAAACTTATGGCTAAAACTACACAAGATATATTTTGCACTGTTTTGCACTACAAGAAAGAAGCCTAATGCTTGAGTTGTTAATTATTTAAAAACTCTCTGGACCTAGTAGTGAAATTTTCCTAAAGATTATTTTGTGGTATAGCAGTTTTCAATATAAATTATGGCAAAAGGACACCCTATGCTTTTTTTTTTTCATTCTTATTGCAAGTTTTATACCAAAAACATATTGCGATATATATCCTTATCGCCACCCTTCACAATACATATAGTGATATGAATTTTAGGCCATATCGCACATTCCTACTATGAAGTCCCGCCTACAACTCCCGCGTAACACAAGTTCTGTGTTAAGAGAGGTGGAAAGAGAAGGTATGGAGACGCCGCTAATGTCGAACCGGTTAACACCATAGACTTAATATGCCTGTGGTTAACACAAACTCCTTTTTTTTATCCAATAAAAGACAAACGTAAAACAAGTTCAACCAAGTGAGGATCGAACCCGAGTCGAGATAAAGTTTGGAGTGGCAACCCGACGTGCTTCCAGTGATGTGAACCACCAAGGCGTGTTGCTCATTCCAGGTCCACTTTTCCTTCAAACGAACCGCCCCTCATAAAATCCTGGCTACGCCCATGCTTCAATGTGTTGCCTCCATGTTCTTTCTTGTATTGAAGATTTTTGCATAGTCAAGTTTGA
Organism: Garcialebias charrua; assembly: GCA_038048925.1. NCBI lineage: Eukaryota > Metazoa > Chordata > Actinopteri > Cyprinodontiformes > Rivulidae > Garcialebias > Garcialebias charrua. The sequence continues at coordinate 23,318 of JBBPBX010049625.1, forward strand.
AGTTTAAAACTGTAATTTTACCATTGAAGTATTTTTCAGATTCTTTTCTATTTAAGTGGTCTGAATCCACAGTTCGTTAGGCTTTCTGAAAGTCATGTTTAATCGGACTTGAGATGCTTTGTCACTCATCGTCTGTCCAGTACTTCACCATTTTCAGATAATTGTATTTTGTTTGTTTAAAACCACTAAATTCTTACCTGTAAATTCTATAAATAAGAACTTTAAAAAAGATCCTAAACCCCAAATAACCCGGGTTGTATCTACACAACAATTTTAAGTTACATCTTTAGGCGCTTCAGCATGATTCTGTTTCAGTGGCATACATTGTTCTAAATTTACAAAGCAAATCTAGAAAAACAGTAACTATAATACAGTTTTAATACATAGAATGTAGTGTTTGTTTCATATTGATTGATTCCTAAATGTCTTATCAGCTGAAAACAGACAGGTTCTGAATTTTTTTTTCTCTCCACATTTTCTTAAAGACATTTAAACCGGTTGATCTTCAGATATTTTTAGGTCTTGCACATCAGTTTCCTTTATTTTTCAGCCACACCCAGCACACTATGCTGTCGGGGTCCTGTACAGATTTGGAGTGAAAATGAGTGGGGGGGAAAAAAAAAGAAAAAAAAAAGCACTGGTTCCCAACCCTGGTCCTTGAGGAACACCATCCTGCATGTTTTGGTTGTTTCCCTGCTTCACCGGCCTTTAATGAAGGGGTTATTAACAGGCTTTGGCTGAACTTCAGGACATAATAAAATCACTGAATCAGTTGTGTGGGAGCAGGGAAATGACTAAAACATGCAGGATGGCGTTCCTCAAGGACTGTGGTTGGGAACCACCGGTTTTAAAGGATAGTTGTTGAAACCCATGTACTGTACAGTACTCAGAAACAGGAAGTGATAAAAGCATCAGCTGATACACATGTTTTCTGATAAACATAACCCTCACTCTCAGTGGTGATTCCAGCTGTAACATTTATTACAAGACTCTCTGAGTCAGGAGTGTATTCTTTGTAGAAAGTGGTGATTTTTCACGAGTTGTCTGAGAACACCCGTGTTTGCAGTGAAATGCTCCCTGTTTGTTTTTTCCATGATCCAACAGGACAGGCATGTTTGTGTGCTGCAATGTGAGATCATGGATCTGTTGTGGATCCCTCGCTGCTGTTTAGAGCTCGCCTCCTCTGCCGATGGATTTATGGTCCTGTATCTGTACCTGGCCACACCTGATGATCCTCTACAGGTGGAGGTTTTTATTCTCGGCGAGCTCCTTCCTGTTTGTTTGCGGTCGCCATGGCGTCCTGTTAGACCAGTGTGCTGCACGATAACTCCAGCGTTACTTTCGTTTACGATGATTTTTCTTCGTTGTCCCATTTCAAAATAGTCGCGCTGCATTCAGCTTTTACCTTCTTTGAGTTTTATGTGGAACAACTGTCCTTTTGTTTTTATCTCCAAGGGCACGTCACAGACACACTGACTGCTCGCGCTCATAAACGCAGATCTTATCTTGTACTTTATAGTCTCACTGACTAACATACTTTTTCACTGGAGACATTTTATTTTTGATAGTCTAACTGCATCTGCTTTTCCATCCTGTTTGTTTTTTCTCATCTCTTGTAAAAGCAGAAAGGCTAAACTTGTGAATTAATCCGTAGATTATTACAAACCGGATTCCAAAAAAAGTTGGGACACTAAACAAATTGTGAATAAAAACTGAATGCAATGATGTGGAGATGCCAATATCTAATATTTTATTCAGAATAGATCACAAATCACAGATCAAAAGTTAAAACTGAGAGAATGTATCATTTTAAGGGAAAAATATGTTGTTTCAAAATTTCATGGTGTCAACAAATCCCCAAAAAAGTTGGGACAAGTCCATTTTTACCACTGTGTGGCATCCCCCCTTCTTCTTACAACACTCAACAGACGTCTGGGGACAGAGGAGACCAGTTTCTCAAGT
>JBBPBX010049626.1:7263-25279 GCA_038048925.1 Garcialebias charrua
AAAAAACAACAACTATATTTGAAAATGAAACAACTAGTCATCACATCCTTGAAACCCTTGAGAAAACCTTTTACTGCTCATTTCAGCTTTTGTTCTGCTTCAGCTCCTTTCAGCCTCTTTCTGCTAAATTCAACTAGTTTATAGATATTTTTCTATTAATTTCTGCCTTTTGATATTCTTTCAAATAATCTCTATTATTTATGCTTTTTATGCTCTTCGTGTTATTTTTCAGCAATTTTTTAAAAACCTTTTCATATTGTTGTTGCAAATTTCAGCTTCCTTTTAGCTAATTTCAGATTATTTGTAATATATTCCATCACTCTCTGACGATTTCAGCCTTTTACTCATTTCTGCTCTGTTCTGCCTTTCCTACATGTTGCTGCCATTTTTCTGCTGCTTTCAGCTTTTATTTTCCTGTTTTCAGCAATAAACTATACATTTCATCCTCCATACTAAACATCCACAGTGCATTTTCACAGGAAACCAAGTCTTGCAGCTAAAATACCAAATGTGAATAATGATGTGAGTCATAAAGTCATGGGTTGTGCCAACAGCATTTTTCTCTGTCACACTGATAAAGAAGAAATACTAAGTACAGTATTGTAAAAAAAATCTTGCCGATAAAAGATCAAAAGACTGGATGGACATGATGTTTGTAAAGGATATATTTACAGTATATACAGTATATGTAATTTATCGTTTTCAACAGGAACATTTCCAGAAATATTAAAAAAGCAAAGACAGTTCATCTTTAAAAGAATGTGAGAAATGTGTGTTCACTAATTACAGATTAATATCTTTGTTGCCACAATTTTCAAAAATATTAGAGGAATTATTTGTAACCAGATTAGATCAATTTATAGATAAACAGAATATTTTAAGTAATAGTCAGAATGGGTTTAGAGCAAATAGTTCAACATAAATGGCTCTCATGGAACTAATAGAAGAGATAACTGCTGTTGATCAAAAATAGTATTGTGTTAGTGTTTTTGTTGATTTAAAAAAGGCCTTTGACACTATTGACCACATCATTCTCCTTGTAGAACTGAATAAACATGGCATTAGAGGATTAGCACTACGGTGGGTATCCAGTTATTTTAATAATAGGAGACAGTTTGTACAGGTAAACGTACAATCTGAATTTTGTGTTAATGGATGTGGAGTTCCTCAGGGCTCTGTGTTGGGAACAAAATTGTTTGTTTTGTATGTGAATTATCTGGTTGAAGACAGCACGGTGGCGCAACTGGTAGAGCTGCTGCCTCTCAGTGAGAAGGTTGCTGGTTCAAATCCCGGTCCGGGGGCCTTTCTGGGTAGAATTTGCATGTTCTCTCCGTGCATGTGTGGGTTTTCTCCGGGTACTCCGGTTTCCTCCCACAGACCAAAAACATGCATGTTAGGCTAATCGGTAACTCTAAATTGTCCTTAGGTGTGAAAGAGTTACTGGTTGTTTGTCTCGTTTGTCTCTATGTGTTCCTGTGATGGACTGGAGACCTATCCAGGGTGTACCCCACCCCTCACACAGTGATTGCTGGACTTGGCAACCCCCGTGACCCAAAATGGAAGAAGCGGGTAAATATAATGGATGGATGATCTGGTTGATGTGTCAGGGCTTTTGAAGTGTTTATTTGCAGATGATACCACATTTTTTTGTTGAATATATTGAACCGATGTTAAGAGATGATACAGGCAGAATTAGTAAAAATACAAACTTGGTTCCAAATCAAGTCACCATTATATTTGGAAAAAAACAAACTACCGGTACATGCTATTTAGTAATAGAATCAGAATGATCGAAGTTCCGTTGTCAGGGTTTACAGGCAGGACAGAACCCAAATGCAGACAAGAAACTCTCACAGGGAGCCAGGAGTTTCAAAGAATATATATTTAATAATAACAAAATCAAAAAGCTGACTGTGCAGCAGCAAACTCACTCTTAGGAGAACAGGATCAACACAGGAGACATCAGGAGAGACCCAACGTTGACACGACACTGGACAACACACAGGAGCTGACTTATATACACATGACTAATGAGACAAAACACCTGTGAGGACATAGGTGGAAACAATAAGAGAAAATGACAGACCAGAAAGACCAGGGAGTGTAGGAACAGAGACACAATCCCAGATGGAGACAAACATTGCAGAACACAGAAACTGAGAGAAGGGAACTCACAACACAAGGTGGACTAAATATTAAACAAATAAAACAAAGGGAACACATGGAACACAAGGAGGCCTGTGTAACCACAATCCTCACAGTACCCCCCCTCAAAGGACGTCCCCAGACGACCCCAGAAAACCCACACACCAGAAACCGTGGGTGGGAGGAGGGAGGAACAGCAAGGATGGCAGGCACGAAGAAACACAAGGACAAACACCAGGACAAGGGGAAAACGCAACAAAAAACGACAGGGCAGACGTCAGAACGGCCATCAGGCCGAGGCAGGTCGGGTGGTCGATCGGGAGGTCGTCCATCAGGTAGCAACCGGTCAGACGGTCGACCGGGAGGTCGCCCATCAGGCAGCAGCCGGTCGGGCGGTCGACTGAGAGGGCTTGAGACGGCTTCTGCGAGCGTCGAGCGTTGAGACGTCGTCGAGCGTTGAGACGTCGTCGAGCGTTGAGACGTCGTCGAGCGTTGAGACGTCGTCGAGCGTTGAGACGTCGTCGAGCGTTGAGACGTCGTCGAGCGTTGAGACGTCGTCGAGCGCTGAGACGACGTCGAGCGTTGAGACGTCGTCGAGCGCTGAAACGTCGAGCGTTGAGACGTCGAGCGCTGAGACGTCGTCGAGCGCTGAGACGTCGTCGAGCGTTAAGACGTCGTCGAGCGTTGAGACGTCGTCGAGCGTTGAGACGTCGTCGAGCGTTAAGACATCCCCGATGTGGTCGAGCGTAGAGACATCCCCGATGTCGTCGAGCGTAGAGACATCCCGATGTCGTCGAGCGTAGAGATATCCCCAATGTCGTCGAGCGTAGAGACATCCCCGATGTCGTCGAGCGTAGAGACATCCCAGATGTCGTCGAGCGTAGTGACATCCCCGATGTCGTCGAGCGTAGAGACATCTCCGATGTCGTCGAGCGTAGAGACATCCCCGATGTCGTTGAGCGTAAAGACATCCCCAATGTCGTTGAACGTAGAGACATCCCGATGTCGTCGAGCGTAGAGACATCGCCGATGTCGTCGAGCGTAGAGACATCCCCAGACAGACACATGGAACACATGGAGGCCTATGTAACCACAATCCTCACATCTGTTTAAAATTGACAGTACTGAAATTCATAGGGTTAATTAAATAAAGTTTTTGGGTGTGTAGTGGGACAGCACTCTCATGTCCGTTACTGGATGTGGGCCTCTTCACATCTCTCTGAAACTCTGAGTGTTACACTTTTCTTGAGCCCTGAAGAAGACAAGTGGACACTATTTTGTTACAATTATTTTGAATTAATGGACACCAATCAATCAGAAAGAACTTTCTTTTAATGTGTGTTAATTCAGAATTGATCAACAGTATACTTTTGTCATTTAATGATGATCTGTTACTTGCATGAGTTTGACCCTTCTGCTGGTTTATTCTTCAGTACAGTAGGCTTTGAATCTAAGGTACAAGTCAGGGAAACTTTTAACTTCCTTCTCTGCTTTGTCTATCAAGTTAGCCATAATATTCTCTGTACCAACAAGCGCCATCTGGCCGCTTATGTAAACAGTTTTTCTGTTGTCCTTCATAGACCTTCCACTATGGGAATGAAAAATCCCTCCTTTAATTTGTTAAACCAGCCAGTAGCCATTCAGGAGGTAGGCAGACTCCGCCCTCCATATAAAGTCTTACTTCCCGTTTTGACTTTAGTGCAAAGAGGGACCACTAACTCAACAACTGGTTTTCTCCTCTGGAAGAAGCTGGCAACGTGGTGGTCATTGTGTCAATTAGACCTACGTTTCTCAGCAGAGTTACAGTAAAGCCATGCTGTGACTCACTCACTCATTTCTGAAAGAATTTGTTTTCTGTGAGTTTTATTTTGAAACTCAGTCAGGAGTTCACCTTGCTGCCGAGAGAGGCGAGTTTCCTCGTATCGTGGAATCAGCACACACACGCTGAAGTTTCAACTGGACGGCTGTTGGACAAAACAATCCATTGAGTGTGTCCAGATACTTCTCAACTCTTATCTACAGAGACAAATCGTCAACAGGTAAAGAGTCGTGGATGTGGGCTGAGCGTGCGGGAGCCCAGCTGTAACTCATGTGGGGAAAAGTGTCACCCTGTCATTTCAAAATAATTAACTTCTGTTAAACTTAGCTTTCATTTCATCCTATTTCTTCCTCCTTATTCTTATTTTTCATAAGCCATTAATCTTTTAAGTAAATGTGCCAACAGGAGTTAGACTCTAACTGTATGTTTGTTTAATTTGATTTCTTCTCTAAAGTAGTTATTAAATCAGAGCTAATATCGATACAAATGTTTAATGTATTTTTATGATTGTTTCAATAAAAGGTCTATCTTTTGGTGGATCAACATAAGTTGAAGTCTCTCGTGAAATTACATTTTGTTCAGTCACATCAAAGCAATTTAAGCCGGAAAAAGGGTGAACTCGCGAATGAATTTGGGTCAGATCAAGTCTGCTCCAACTTCTTCTGGAATATTGTGCTGGTCAGCAAGCTGACAAGTATTATATCCCTTAAATATAATTGGCACAGCTCGGTGTTCAGTTACAGGTGTCATTATTGATGAGAAGCTGTCATGGAAATCTGATGTAAATTACTCAAGAATAAAAATAGCAAAATCAAGTAAAAGAGTTTTTGAACAACAACGTTTTGTATATATTGTATAATGTAATGATTGTTCCATATTTAATCTATTGTTTTGAAGTTTGGGGAAAAGCATGCAAACAATTAAAAACCCTATTTTTGTTTTACAAAAAAGAGCTATAAGAATTATTAGTAGGAAGTGTTATGGTCATCCAACAAATATATTATTTCATCAGCTGAAATTATAAAAAAAATTATGATTTGGTTGAATATAGTATTTTACAAGTCCCGTATAAAGCTCGTAAAAATATTACCCACAAATTAAAATTTGTTAAAAAGAGTCATTATAACCTTAATCATTATAACCTTATAACCTGTTGGAATCCTGGCAAAAGCCAATGCAGATAGGTTCCTGTTTCTGATTTTCTACATCTACTTTATAATATTTTGATACTTTGATTTAAAATATCTGTATTTCTCTCTTATGTTAGTCTATTGTTGATAGTTCATCGAAATTTCTACTGTTGCTGTTGTCACCTTTCTTTAGTTTGTAGCAGGTATCTCTTGCAAATGAGTCCTCGAGGCTCAATGAGATTAACCTGACAAAAATAAAGGTTGAATGAATTAAGAGAATGTAAATGTTTGTAAAACCTCCATTTAGAACTAGTCTGAAGGAGCTGTGTTGTAAATCAGGGATTGTGGAATTGTCTTGATATCACCATAAAAATTTCCAAAACAGTGTTTATTGTTTTTTAAGAAATGCAGTTTCCAGTAATCATATAGTTTTATCTGACCAGTTTGCTGATTACAAAGTGGTAATGCTTGATTGGATGGACCTCAAAGGATGACTGGAAGGATTCATTTTAATTTTAGGAACCTACAACTATACTGGTAATAGCTCAGGTAATAACCTTATTGAATGACTTAGATTAGTCAAATTCTTTGTTCAAAAATAATACATTAATATAATCTTCTCAGATCTGGAGCAAAATTAATCTTTAACGATGACTCAACACAATATGTTTTGTCCAAATAAACTGAGTTCCTGAACTAGAAGAGCATTTTCTTCTTGAGACATCACACATTCTTTGATAGACGATTTTAGGATCACAGACTGTTCATCACTCCTGTTTGTGTCTAAAACTCCTGATCTTCTCAACAGATCCTCCAAAGGACGTGACCCTGACAGTGAGTCCATCAGGACCCGTCATCAAAGGAAGCACAGTGAATTTAACCTGCAGCAGCGACGCCAACCCCCCTGTGACACGAGGCGGTTACAGTCTGTACCAAGGCAGGGAGATCATCTTCTCCGGGCAGAACCACATCATCCCTGACATCCAGCCCAGCCAGAGTGGATGGTACCACTGTCGGGCCGGTAACACCATCAGCCAGGGAGGCAGCAACCTGAGGAACTCAGCAGAAGTTCACATCAATGTCTTGTGTGAGAGAGACGATCATACTTGAACCCAGACAGATACATTCAATGATGTTATTTTGAGTTAAAGTTCTCATCTTGACTTATTTTTCCAGATGGTCCCATGAACATCTCAGTTTCTGTGTCTCCACGTGAAACCATGGAGGGCACCAGAGTGAATCTGACCTGCAGCTGTGCAGCTAACCCTGAAGTCAACAACTACACCTGGTTCAGAAGGGCAGGGGCCCCCGGCTCCAGCTCCATGGTTCAGGTGGGCTCAGGACAGGTGCTGTCTCTTAACTCAATGGGGGAGTCCCACAGGGGTCTGTACCTGTGCCACGCCAGGAATGAGCTGGGAGAAAACAACTCACCGGAGATGATGCTGTCGGTGATGGGGACGCAGAAGGGTTTGTGACTTTATTTACAGAGTTGGAGGAGGACCAGGTGCCTCAGACGACATTTACATTTTAAATTCTGGGTGTTTCTCTGCAGGAAGTGAGACTCTTCTGGTCTTAGCTGGAACTGGAGTCGCTCTTTTGGTGATGTTAGGGATAGCTTTGTTTCTGTTCTGGTAAGTAAACAACAACAACAACAACAACAACAACAGAGTGGCTGATTGATTCACGTCATTTTTACTGCATGCAGCCTCCATTTTTCTGTACTTCACCATCTCAGTGTTTTGTTTCTGCTTGTTCCTTTACTTTGGCTCAGCGTGTCCTGACTGACGTATGCATTATTTAAATTTCTACTCAGTTTTGAACAAATCCAGGGGTTTGACGGGGTCATTGGAAATCCTTTGTGTTTAAGCATAAACTGACCAGAGAACTTGATAAAACGCAGTATGACTTTTAGCTTTGTTGTGAAATTATGATAATTCATTGTGCGCATTCTGTTGATGTAGTTACACGTAAACAAGCTGTAATTCACAATGAGCTGTTCTTACAAATCATCTACAGTGCAATTAAAAAGGATGTGAGATGAAGCAACAATCACATCTTTCTGTCTGGTGTAAAGTTGACAGAAGGTCCATAAATATTTCAACATTTTGGTCTTTGCAGGAAGAAACAGAGGGACGGTTCAGACAAAACAGTGAGTTCCTGAAACAACTCATTGGACTCTTTAAAGTCAAACTTCAGATTTGAAGCTTTAAAGAAGTGAAACATCACATGTTGGTTTTCTCTCCAGCAGACAGAACTCGTCTCCAGGCTCGATGAAGGACCCTCCGAGTATGAAAACCCATGCGAGCCTGTTTATTCCAACGTTCCCACGTTCTCGTCCCGTCGTCCTGTCTCTGCCCAGGTCAGAGCTTCAGCCTCACAGCTGGTGAGTCGAGTCACCACGAGGAACATGGAGCTTAGCTCGGACAGAAACGAGAAGAGACTGATCTGATTGTCTGGGTTCTTGCAGGATCCATCCCTGTACGAGAGCGAGGTTGTTTACTCCTCGCTGACGATCAAACCCAGAGACCCAAACAGAACCAAGAGCAGAGCATCACCAGACACCTGGTTGGTTCACATTCAGCTTTTCATGTGGGCTGCAATAGGCCCAGTAATCAATTACACATTGTCAAAGATCCAAAACACAATCAACTTCAAACATTATGAGAAATCAAAACTAGGAACTTAAACATGACACAGGAAGAAGTTGTCAATACTGTCATAAATTAAATAAATTAACNATATATATATATATATATATATATATATATATATATATATATATATATATCTATATATATATATATATATATATATATATATATATATATATATATATATATATATATATATATATATATATATATATATGTATATATATATATATTTATATATATATATATATATATATATATATATATTATATATATATATATATATATATATATATATATATATATATATATATATTATATATATATATATATATATATATATATATATATATATATATATATATATATATATATATATATATATAAATAAATTATTATTTTCTTCCTCAGGTCCAAAGAAAAGGAGCAGAGCTGCTCTGAGATCTACGCCATGGTTCAGTCCAGATGAGCTTCGTTTTTATTCTTTTATTCAACATATCTGCAAAAAGCAGAAAGCTTTAAATGAAAATATCTTGCTCTAAAGTCTTCACTATTCTTCCTTTCCATATTTATATTTATTTATAAAATGTTTCACAATGATTTGATTGCTTAAAAGAAAGCTAAATGGAGTTCTTTAATTGTATCTAAAATATTTTTGATAAACTGAAGGCATGGTTAGAATAATCGAATATACTGTACATTAATATATTTAACCTACTTGTGAAGTACTTTGGTGAATGTTGTTGCTTTTAAATGTATTATATAAAGAAAATTGGCATTTACACATACAATTACAGTATATATATAATTATTAAACTTTAAAAAAAATCCAAGCCATGAGTTATTTGTTTAAATTTTTATAGTTTATATTAAAACAACAGAAAATCTTCATGTATATACAGCCTTTATGCTGGTGGTTCTGGTTCTGGTCAGTGTGATTGGGACTGAACACAGTTTGATATGTTTTGTTCCACACACACAGAAAAACAAAACAGTATTTTAACTGAAGTGTTGAGATTTTATTTGCAGAAAATGTGTTTTAACAGTCAAGTTGAAGCTCATCAGCTTTTTCAAATGAGAATATAAAAACACATAAAACATCTCTTTTTGTTCTTTGAAGAAAAAAAAGAGACGAGCTTGTGTCACCTGTCGCTGTAACTAAATGTAAGCCTAAAATGTAAATAAACTGACTACATGGTTTCTGATAAATATGACCATCAGGAAATATTCTGTATACACTCACACCAACAGGAGCAGTAACGACAGATGTGTCTGTATTAAAATATGAATGCAGCCTTTCTGAAATATTAATCAACAGGAATATTTACAACACTGATAAAAACACAACATTGACTTTGATATTTTTGATTAGATCAATTGTACCAGGTGTGCAGTATGAATATGTATTTTACATAAAAGACAATCTACTGCAGATAAAAATCACAACTTTATGTTGTAAAAGGACAGTTTTACTCTGTCGTAACAATCATCGGCATGTTTTCATCGTCGGCTCCTGAAGCTTTCCTTCAGGTGTAGAAGTGGAACGTCCATGTGCAGCTCTGAAGACAGAACCTCATCTGAAGCGAAACCCTGACAGAAAGGATTGTTGTTGTTTCTTCCATTACCACAGCAGTCCAGATGGATCTGAGCTTCTTTTTTTTTTCTACATCTATTCACTGATGCTTAGTTTAGACATCCGGTGTTTTAACTCAACCCCTCAGTGCATCTGAGAAAACAATTGGTTTAAGTTTTATAAATGTTCAATCCTCTCCAGCCACGCTGACACCGTTTATTGTCAGATCTCTTCAGAAACTGCAGGAGTTCACCACCATTCTGCGGAGATGTTTCATGTTTCCCACAGTTTTTGATGACGTTCGGAGAAGCAGGGAGGCTCAGAACTGGTGACTCCTCAGTAAAATGTTTCAGTCGGAACACAAATATGAAGCTGTGAGGAAAAACTCAGCTTTCCATCCCCTGTCATCAGATCACAGCGCCATCGATGAAAAGTGTCCTCTTTTCTTCTCATCCAGGAGGAGAGCAGAAATCTCATATTCGAGCCATTTTGTGAACACCAGGAGAGTTGTGATAGTTCTGCAGGGGAAAAAAAAGAAGAGATGTGGGATGTGCCTGAGAGAAACAAGTCTTTAGGTTTGAGACACTGGAGACAGAAAACTACAGAACTGTCAGGTGTGTTTAAAAAGAGCTGGCTGAGAAGAAACTTGCTTATTTTTCACAATTTTTCCTTTTTAATCAACAGAAAAAATATCCCTGCAAAGTATTACAATGACCCCTAACCCCTTTATATGTTGCTTCTAAGAGGCCAGATGTTCTTCCAGTTGTTTTGTCCTCCAGTTGTTTAGGTTTCCTGAGGGTCTGTCAAAGTTGTTCCTCATATTTTCTCATGTCTTTCCCCTTGATTATACCTGTGTATGATGCAGTAGGTCCATAAATAGCAATAAGGAGACAAGTGGAAAACAAAACTAAAACTGTAAAAATAAATAAAAAAAATCGATGTACAGGATCTGAAAGTCATGTCTTTAGGATAAACTCCAGTAGACATGACACAGACCCTGACATCATCCCTCAGTCGATCATCCGCTGTATGTTAATACTTCAGCTAATTCCTCTTTAAAATTTACATTATAGGAGCTAAAACATTATTTTAGCAAACTATGTTAAGGTTAGTATTTTTTTACTGAATCAGCTCAAGAAATGAGAACAAATGTTGCTTTTGACAAAAACAAAAAGGCCTAAAGAGAAGATTTAAAAGTAGTTATTCGCTAAATTGTCTGTTATGTGTCAACATATCAGAATCATCTTTATTGTTATTGCACAGTTAAAGGTGGTGTGACATGATTTTGTAACTATACATAAAATAGCCTATATGCCACGGACATCCGTTCCAGCACCTCCACATTCATTACACAGACGGCGCACTACTGGTTAGCGGGAAAGACACGAACATAAATGACTAAATACAATTAATAAAACATCAGCATACACACCAATAACAACTCTATACACATATAAATCCTTATAAAATTATGGCGACGTTCCCACTACGGATAGCCGCGATAAATGTTCCTGGCCAGAGGAGGGAGCCATTTTATTCACTATCAGGTGCAATGATGGAGCCAGGGGGTGGCCAGTGGTGGCCTTGGCCCCCTATAGATTAATTTTCAGCCATCCCACTCATTAGAGGAAACTACTTTTAAGCAATGTAAAATTAGAAAGCATGGTTTCATCAGATGACCAGGGTGGCCTGTGTACGTGTGAATTTTGACTTGACAACCCAAGTTCTGATAATGTCATTTCTTATGCTTAGATGCAGCCAAAGTGGAAGTCGGTACCTCACTTATTTTTTTAAGCTATCATGCTTGCAACACTGACAGGAACATGGACGGAGAGACGAAGGGAGTGCATTGCCAATTCCCACTCTTTGTTCCACAACAAAGGACAATAAATGGAAAGATTCCGCTCAAAATAATCAGGCACTGGACTAAAAATAAGTGAGATGAACCTCGACAGATCTTCAGAAAGCCTTGCTGATCAAGCTCCATCCATCGGTTATCTTTACCTGCTTCTTTCTTTTGGGGTCACAGGGGTCACTGGTGCCCACATCCAGCAGTTACTGTGCGAAGGGTACACCCTGGACAGGTCTCCAGTCCATCACAGAGACAAACAAGACAAACAACCATTCACTCTCACTCACATCTAGAGACAATTTAGAGTTACCAATCAGACTAACATGCAGGTTTTTGGTCTGTGGGAGGAAACTGAAGTATCTGGAGAAATCTCATGCAGCACGGAGAGAACATGCAAACTACCCAGAAAGGCCCCCAGGCCAGGATTTGAACCAGGGTAACCAGCTCACTGAGAGGCAGCAGCTCTACCAACTGTGCCACAGTGCTGCCCCTGATCAAGATCATTTATGGGATTTAAAAAAAGTGTCCCAGTGATGACTGGACACCTGTCCAGGTGTCCCCGCCCCTCACTCAGACAGACACCAGGTACTCTGTACCAGGGTACAGAAAATGAATGAATGGAAAGAAAGTCTGCCTCTGTATGTTGCGTTCTGCTGATCGTTGAACCCAAAGTGCAGGCAGAGGCAAAGACTCAAGGGTATAATTAAGAGTTAAGTTATTAAACAAACAAAATGCCAACATGGCAGCAAAACTTACTCATAAGGAGGAGAACAGAACACTAAAGGAGGACGATCCTCAGACAGGGAAACAATAACAAAACACAGGATATATAGGCACACTAACCAGGGGGTATACACAGACACCTGGGAAAGACCACAGGTGAACGGCAGAAGCTAATTAGACGAGGGAGAAACCGTAGAGCAGGAACAGACCACAAGGGGGGGCATAACTCTCACACTGGAGTTTCAAAATACAAAGAAATAAGAGAGTATCACCAATGTTTAAATAGTGTCCTTCTTCAGCCTGACAGCATCCCTCACTGCCGGTGTCCACCACCGGGTTCGAGGGTTGCCACCACGACAGGCACCAACAACCTTGCGGCCACAACTCTGATAAGCTGCCTCGACAATAGAGGCGCGGAACATGGCCCACTCGGACTCAATGTCCCCCGCCTCCCTCGGAACGTGTTCAAAGCTCTCCCGGAGGTGGGAGTTAAAGCTCCGTCTTACGGGAGACTCTGCCAGACGTTCCCAGCAGACCCTCACAATACGTTTGGGTCTGCCAGGTCTGACCGGCATCCTCCCCCACCATCGGAGCCAACTCACCACCAGGTAGTGGTCAGTTGACAGCTCCGCCCCTCTCTTCACCCGAGTGTCCAAGACATGCGGCCGCAGATCAGATGAGACGACAACAAAGTCGATCATCGAACTGCGACCTAGGGTGTCCTGGTGCCAAGAGCACATATGGACACCCTTATGCTTGAACATGGTGTTCGTTATGGACAATCCATGACGAGCACAGAAGTCCAATAACAGAACACCACTCGGGTTCAGATCAGGGGGGCCGTTCCTCCCATCCACACCCCTCCAGGTCTCACTGTCACCACTGGGACCCCGGAAGCAGCTGATGGGTACTGGCAGTCCAAGCGGCATGCGGCTCAGGTGGTCGCTGAGCCAAAAACTCTGGTGTGGGAGGAGTTTGGAGATGCCATGGAGAATGACTTCCATATGGCTTCGGGGTGATTCTGGTCCACCATCTCAGGGGTGGAAAGCGAAACGCCACCAACACTATTTATAGTGGAGGAGGCGTGCTGCTGACTTCAAACTCCGGATGTTGTGAATCGGTGGGCAGAGTGCTTAGAAGACCTCCTCAATCCTACTGGCATGTCTTCCACTGAGGAAGCGGAGACTGAGGACTTTGGATTGGGCTTTCCAATCTCTGGTGCTGAGGTCACCGAGGTGGCTAAAAAGCTCCGCGGTGGCAGGGCTCCGGGGGTGGATGAGATTTGCCCGGAGTTCCTTAGGAGAACCAGTTTACATGTGCTTGTAGACTTGGAGAAGGCATTCGACCGCATCCCTCGGGGGGCCCTGTGGGGGGTACTCCGGGAGTATGGGGTACCAGGCCCATTGATAAGGGCTGTTAGGTCCCTGTACGACCGGTGTCAGAGCTTGGTCCGCATTGCCGGCAGTAAGTCAGGCTCGTTTCCAGTGAGAGTTGGACTCCGCCAAGGTTGCCCTTTGTCACCGATTCTGTTCATAACTTTTATGGACAGAATTTCTAGGCGCAGCCAAGGTGTTGAGAGGATCCGTTTTGGTGACCTTAGAATCGCTTCTCTGTTTTTTGCAGATGATGTGGTCCTATTGGCTTCATCAGGTCGTGATCTACAGCTTTCACTGGAGCGGTTTGCAGCCGAGTGTGATGCGGCCGGGATGAGGATCAGTTCCTCCAAATCCGAGGCCATGGTCTTGAGCCGGAAAAGGGTAGAGTGCCCTCTCCGGGTCGGGGAGGAGGTCCTGCCCCAAGTGGAGGAGTTTAAGTATCTCGGGGTCTTGTTCACGAATGAGGGAAAACTGGAGCGTGAGATCGATAGGCGGATAGGTGCAGCATCCGCAGTGAAGCGGGCGCTGTACCGGTCTGTCGTGGTGAAGAGAGAGCTGAGTCAAAAGGCAAAGCTCTCAATTTACCGATCGATCTACGTTCCCACCCTCATCTATGGTCATGAGCTTTGGGTTGTGACCGAAAGAACGAGATCTCGGATACAAGCGGCTGAAATGAGTTTTCTCCGCAGGGTGTCTGGACTCTCCCTTAGAGATAGGGTGAGAAGCTCAGTCATCCGGGAGGGACTCGGAGTAGAGCCGCTGCTTCTCCACATCGAGAGGAGCCAGTTGAGGTGGCTCGGGCATCTGGTTAGGATGCCTCCTGGACGCCTCCCTGGTGAGGTGTTCCGGGCATGTCCCACCGGGAGGAGACCCAGAGGAAGACCCAGGACACGCTGGAGGGACTATGTTTCTCGGCTGGCCTGGGAACGCCTTGGGATTCCCCCAGAGGAGCTGCTCCAAGTGGCTGGGGAGAGGGAAGTCTGGGCCTCCTTACTTAGGCTGCTACCCCCGTGACCCGACCCCGGATAAGAGGAAGAAAATGGATGGATGGATGTATAAAAATGTTCATATTCATAAACTAATTGTATAAACATGGATTTCTTGTCAATAATTCACAACATCCAGATGAAATAGGGTAGAGCTCTCACCCTCATGGCTGTAGATATCCAGGGCAGAAATCGAGACACTCTGGTGTAGACCCCCGGCTTCTTGGCCATGGCACAGCCAGTTCCCCAGCTCACCACCCCCAGCAGCCGGTACCGGCTGGTTTTAGACAGGCAGTCAGCTGCTACAAAAGGACCCCCGCTGTCTCCCTGAGTTCACAGAAAATACATCCGCCAACGTTTAAAAAGATGCTATGGTAAAAACACGTGTCAAAAATAAGAGACAAACAGAGCAGAAATCAAATTTACCTAACCAAATAAAAATAACATGTTTAAACTTCTGTGCAAAAGTCCTGAACCCAACGTATCTCTGACCTGGCAGGCGTCGATGCCTCCTTTCTCAAAGCCCGCACAGAACATGCTGGTGGTGATTTGGTTGTCATAGTAATCTGGAGCGTTACAGACAGCATCACTGATGATGGGGACGTTTGCTTCCTGGAGAACATCTGCTAGATGGCCTGTAGTAAAAAAATAAAAATGTGTCTTTATGTATCATTTCCTCCCTTCTAGGGCTGTTCTATAAAAAAAAAACTTTCAAATAGTTGTCAAAACACAACTTTACAAACATTTATCCATGCATATTTATGTACTGTTATACTGTACAAATAAACAACAACAAAAAAGTTTTAGCAAAGATTTAATGACACGTCGACCCACCGTAGTATCCAACGTTCCCCCATCCTGTCACAGTTCCCATCGTACCGTCTGTCAGTCTTTGACCGTATGCAGGCAGACACACAGGCTGGATGTACTCTACACACAATATTAAAAAACAGACCATAAACAAACATACTAAACTTCACCGATAAGGAACTTAATAAACAAACACGTTCAGTTCATTATTTCATTTATTTTATTTTATTCAAATATTAACATAATATTCATCAGTGCTTGTTCTTTACATAGTTGAGCAGAAATTATGAAAACATGTAAAAATGATAACTCATCGGGTTAATCCACGTTACTAGCAGATAAACACTTCCATAAACTGCTGGGCTGCAGATCTATGATGAAAAGGGGATTTTATTTGGCAGCTGGCAGTTGTTCTTTCCATCCTGGTTCTTACTTTGGGCAGCTGTGGCTGACTGGTTAGAGCAGTCTTCCTCCAATGCAAAAGTTGTTGGTTCAGTTCCACCTGCAGTCACATGCTGAAGTGTCCATGGGCAAGACACTGAATCCCTCATTGCCTCTGATGTGTGTCCCATCAGTGTATGAATGTGATAAAGCACTAATTATTCGTTGTAAAGATCTAGTAGAGTGATGTGTGAATGAGTAAATGAAGCACAGATTGGGTTGTAAAGAACTTTGAGTGAATTGACAAGATACAAAGGAGATACTCGTAGGTCCCAATCCCTGACGTAACTCGAGGGTTCCCTGTATATAAGTACAGTCCATTTAAGATCAATTATAAAATGTCTGGAGTGTGTGCAGTTCACAGCTTTATAGAAGTGCACGAGAGGCCTGGTTGTGTTCTTAGATTCAGCTGCAGGTTGGACTGGAACTACTCGTCCTCCCAGCGGAGGCTCGTCAGGCTCTTTGTCTGCCTGGCTCACAGACAGATGTTTGGGTCACCTGCATGAAGGTGTGAGTTGGAGTGGAGCTGACCTGGAATCAGGTCTAAAGCTGCAGTGTAAGTTTTAGAAAGTTTAAATCTAAGACCTCCTCCTCTGTTTACTTTGGATTTTCTCGTTTGACATGAATGTCTTACTTAAACCCCGTCTCAAACCATCTGTCTTCTCTGTCCAACATCTGGACCTGCTTGTCCTCAGCAAAGTGTCCCTTATCCTTGAGATGTAGGTGGACCACTAAGTCTGATTGTGAAGAGCTGGTGTTGAGCCATGTGTCTGTGAACAGGTTGGTTAGTTTATCTAATGTAGACTGAACATCACTCACTGCACTGACCTGCGGACACACCGCTCAGTTTGGGTTTGAGGGCTCAGTCCTTGGGATGGACCAGCCTCTGTCTGAGGGTCCTGTCAGGTTTAAAGTGTAGGATGTTGTGTTTGGAGAAAATCCTTCTGTTTTTCAGATACTCAGCAACATCTAGGATGACAATATTTTTCTGACTCGGTTTTGTTCTACAGCGTGTTTTTTTTTTTTTGGGATGTGTTTGCTGATTTGACAAAAGCTTGGAGAGATTCTTTGTTGTATTTCTGTTCCTTCTGTCTTTGTGGGGACATGTTCGCCTGGTGGAGTAAAGTTCTGGTGACAGACGGTTTGTGTTCCAGTGGGTGGTGAGATGCAAACATAAGGTTCTGACCCATGTGAGTAGGTTTCCTGTAAACATCAATGTTGAGGCTTTCATCTCCTTCCATGTTCACCAAACAGTCCAGAAAAGGCAGCTTGTTGTCAATGACATCCTCTCTGGTGAACTCTATGTTGTTGTCCACAGAGTTGATGTGTCTGCTGAACCCTTTTACTTATTTTACATGGATTTTAATCCAAGTGTCACCCGCATATCTGAACCGGAGATCCCATGGGACAACCATGCTACTGTCTGTCAAAGCTGTCATTGAACTTGAAATAAGCTGTGGAACGACAAAGGTCCATCAGGGCAACAGATCTGATCTGGGGAGAAATTACGGTAGTCCTGTTGCTAATGTCATAATCTTGTCGAAGACGTGTCCTGATGATTTCTGCCTCCTCTGATGTGGGTGTGCAGGTGAAAAGTGAAGTGACATCAAAATATACAAGTTTTTCCTGGAGCCATCTTCACGTTCTCTGAGGTCAGCGGACCAGTTGCTCCTCACAGTTCCAGGAACTCGTCTTAAGTGCAGAGGTGACAGGGCCTTCTCTGTAGCAGGCCCAAGACTCTGGAACGAGTTACCTCTGCGTGTCAGAAAGGCCCCCTCCCTCTTGGTTTTCAAATCCCGTTTAAAGACTCACTACTATTCCGTTGCTTTCAACAACATATGATCTGTGTTTGGTCGTTATATTTATTATCTGTGACGATTTTATGTCTATATTCTGTTTTTTACTTCATTTTGTATGTTGCCTATGTGTTTCCTGTTGTTTGTTTGTTTGTACAGCACTTTGGTTGGCCTTGTTGCTGTTTTAAGTGCTCTATAAATAAAATGGTATAGTATGGTATGGTATGTTTAACTTTGTTTGCAAAGTGCATGGAGTTCTCTGTGATATGTTTTTAACCAGATGTGCTAAAATACCAGCAAGATGTTCTGCAGTATTACATCAGAGTTGATGCTGCTGCTGATGGATCTAAGTGGTGTTCCTATTTTGTGGATTTCCAAATAAGCTTGGAATGGCTTCCCCTGGAAATAATCTGTGTTTAAAAAAAAAAACGATTGTCCTTGTCCTTTTCAAGGCAGGTCATGGGATTGACCATGTCTGAGGATCTTCATCAGCTATTACACAATTCCAACTCTAGATGTCAGACCTGCCCTATTAAATGCAGCTGAATTTCTAGAACCATTTTGTCTTCTTTTCTTGACATCATCAGACTGTACAAGTTTCTGTGATAGTTGTTACTTTTAAACTGTGTCTGCGTGTATTACCACTGAAGGTGAGCGGTTGTGTGAGGGCCAGAACAGCAATGTCCCTGCTGTTGTCATCGATGTTGGCGTCAA